>OMOW01112647.1:0-10417 GCA_900312555.1 Lamprogrammus exutus | reverse complement strand
TCATCATCAAACTTGACCATCAATTCCCATTCAGGAAGAATCCTCATTTACAATGATGTACATAAAATGTTTAATTGTACTGTGGTTGCTTCTACACACCAATTTAATGGAGGAAGTTTATATTGTAAGACTGTACATAAAAGCATGAGTAGTCACAACCCATCATATAGAATTATTTCAAAAATGTCTCCATGTGTGTTATCCAAACGGACACATTCAGGATCCAGAGGAAACAAAAAAAACTGCAAAAACACTTCCAGTCCAAACACCAAAGACTCAGTTCACATCCATCAACACTGCTCCAAAGGTGGGTAATGAGAATAAAGAGTTAAATCCCTGCTGAAAAAGTTTTGCAGCATTAGAACGTACTGAAAACGTTTTTCAGGTCTTCTTCATTCTAAAGGAATAGCCAATGTTTTAAAACACAAAATTTACATACATGGTGATAAGAGCACATACAAAATGGCACAAAACCATTACCAAGAGGTAAAACCTTGGAGTTGTATTTTCATTCTTCTGTCACGTTTAGATTTTATCATGATTATGTTTTTAATGTCTGCCATTAACATGAAATTAACACTACAGAGGAACTTACTGTTTGGAATAAACATCTACATATACTCTAAGTGCTGATAATATTGCCACCATTTGCAGGTTCTGATAATCCATTAGTGCTCAGTTTGTGTAGCTCCGTCAAAGGCACAAGTTGAGGATCATCTGTCACGTTGTCACCCTTTAAAAAAAGAATGCAAAATACTGGTTTGATAAAAGATATAAGATAGAACATTACATTATGGAGATACCTGTACCTGAGGGTGTGATGCACATCAACCTAATACAAGCAGGAAATTATTTGTGGGTTGGAATATTTTCTCACTCTACATCTTCAATTGCAGATGTGAGTGATTAGATTCATTAAATCAAACTAGTAGTCAGCCTGGGATACTTCATTCCCTCGCTCATTTTCTTTCGATGAGGTTACTCCCATTCGCTGTTGAGGCGGGGCTGGGAATGATCCCAGCATACATTGGGCAGAAGGCTGCAAAACATCCTGGATCGTTTTCCAATTTTAGAACAAACACAGAGTGAAGATATCCATACCTGCAGACGTATGAGTCCTGTTCCAAAATTATATGTTCATATAAAAATAAAAAAGGGAATGAAGGTGAAGTAGATCATGGAAAAGTAAGACATTTGCTTATAAAATGTACAAAATGAAAATGGAAAAAAATACAGTATATACTGTATTTTAGAGCAATACTCTTTATTTAGTCTGCATCGCAGAGAAATGTGTTTGGGCTGTAACAGGAAGCAGGAAACTGGTAAAAACCCACATTAAAATGAAAAGGAATATGAAGATCTCAAACAAGAGGAGGTGTTGCTATGAAGCACCAGTTCATCATACAACCCATCCAAAAAGTATCAAAAGTATCACTTGTATACTTTTGGTTCAGCCAGTACATCCTATTGTCATTATTCAAACAGTTACATTAATATTTTTATTTTATTTTTAAACTATTATTTATTCTCAGAGTTACAGACTTTGAATAGCTTTGTGTTTGAATGCTGCTATGCAAATCGAGTTTTCTTGCCTGACTTTACTCACTGTGCACTTTGATGGGATGACCCCTTTCTTTTTATTCAGGTCCCACCATATCAAGCCAGCATTAATGTCTTCTCTCTTTGTTGGTCCTGTGTGGGGAAAGACAACACTGAATTTGAGTAGGTGGGTAAATTCACATAAATTCATGTGAAGTAAAAAGGCAGAGAACAAAACCAGTGAAAAGCAAAAAAGAGATACATTTTTGAAAAAACTTCATAGGTCCCCTTTAAATAGCTATAATATTCAACTGGTGTATTGTGTATATTAATTTCACTTTGGTCTTTGTCTTCTTACCTGTAGCGTGGCTCACTATTAGACCAATTAGCACAACACAACAAGTTGCCACTGCACCGAAGTAGAGGTAGCTCAAGCTGTAGAAATTTAGCAAGAACCTATTTTTGGAAAAGGGAGGGCACATTAAAAACATTATCTATTATTTACATCTTTCTAGTTCTATGTCAGAACATAGTTTCTTTACTTTATCTTACATTACCATTCTGGTAAATTACTATATTTTCCATGGATTAAATTTAATCAGTCTCTGTCAAAGATGCTCTATCACTTTTATATCACTATTTTGTCAAACATTGATAAACTAAATTACGGAGCAAAGTAAACTGAACTGGACTTTAAGCAACTTATGTAACACTAAACGAAACTAAGTTAAACTTGAGACAAAACTACACTAAACAGGTTTGGTCTAAACTAAGCTAAACTGAACTAAGATAAACTAAGCTAAGATGAAAAGTTAAGATAAGCTAACATAAGCTAACATAAATCAAGATAAGCTAAATTAAACAAAATTTGGTAATTTATCAATGTTCTATCATTATTTAGGCAAACAGTAATATAATAAACAATGAACTAAAGTAAACAGAACTGCATTAGATTACACTAACCAAGTTTGTGCTAAACTAAGACAAACTAAGCTAAGATACGCCAAAATGAACTAAGAGGAATTACAAGAAGCTAAGATACGCAAAGCTAAACTAAACTTTCTTCTTTTGGTACTTAATCAATTTTCAATCATTATGTAGACAAACAGTGATAAACTATGGACTAGAGTAAACTTAACTGAACCCAAAATAAAGCATGTTACACTAAACCAAGCTGAGTTGAACTTGGAACTCATTTACATTAGACAAGTAGGCACCAAAGATAAGCTAGGGTAAAGTAAGCTTGCATGAGATAAAAGTTAATATATGACAAACTAAAGCAAACTAAAAGTAAAATATTAAAAGAAAGGGGCTATGTGCTTCAGTTGCCAACCCTTGGTTGTGAGGGTGAAGATGTGAGGAGATAGCATCCTGGCTCTGGATGGGGACGCTGTTCAGGGTGGTGTTGCTGGGTTCACACTCATCTACAAAGCTGGGGAGGACCCCCATCATCGTCTCACTGGGTGGGTACATCGTTGAACCGACAGCCAACCACACTGAGACAACGAAACCTGCTGCTGCTCCGAAAAACACCCCCTGAAACATCATGAGAAGAGAAGAGTAAGAAGACAAAAACTAGCATATAGAGTGTAACCGTAGTGATTCTGTCAACAAAAAGAACAACACAAACACAAACACTGACTTAAACAACAGTAAAATCAGTCCTAAAGTTGTTCTTGATGTCTTTCGACACTGAATGAAGAAATTAGGCATGTTTGTTTGTGCCTTGTTTACATTTGTTATAGGTTTATTTCCTGCAGGGATTGCCGAGTACGACACCAACAAATGATCTAAAATGGATGCCACAGGACAAATGAAGCCACTCACCACTGTGTTTGTTGTAGGGAAAAACATCCCCAAAACAAACGTTCCCAGTAAAGGACCGCTGACCACACCCATGATGGTGAACGATCCCTGAGGAGAAAGAAGAGGCAAGACTACATAAAGATTTGGTGCAGCATAAAGATACATTCATTATATTTTACTTTGTTGTGAAACATCGCTCCTTAGCCCAGAGGCTAATCCAGCAAAGGAAGGGTGAAGCTTTAGGCCTACACATTTTTCTGTGGAGACTACAGTATTTTCTAGCTGAAAAGCTAGCCTGTTGACCTTCTGAGACCCTCAGTGAGTGTGTTTACATAAACCACAATATGCTGCAAAAATAACCTAATTTTTACACAATTTCTTGTGCTAGAAAACCTTGCACAACAAAAAAATCATGTGCACAGGATCAAGAAAATACAAGCACAGATTGAAACAGTCAGAAAAAAAATCAAATGAGTAAAATAATAGAATTGAACATTTTGAAAAGCACTGGTTTGGATTAGACATGCCTATTTTTTGTCATTTGAAATTTTGATGTTGTATGCTACTTATAGGCTGCAGCTGTGGGGCTGCATATTGCCTTTTTACACACCAAACTTAAATAACAGAAACAATAATGTGAATGATGCATTACATATCATATAATATGCAAATATCTATTATACCTGAAGAACTCCCCAGTCCAGGAGTGAGGAGAGAGCAGCTATGGTCATACAGCCAACTCCATAAAGGAAGGCTTAGAAAAGACAATAATGGAATGTATAGTCAATGCAGTACGATCAATATGCTCTACATACTATACTGCTTTATTAATAGTGCTATTACTAATACTGAGTCTATCTGATTTATTAGATGATGAGAATGAAATCACTTGGATCAATTGACAATATGAATTAGCCTCATTCCAAGTTTTCAAGAAATCTATCTAAAAACAGTAAAAAATAACATGATGAAGAGGATATTCTGACGCATACAGAGTCCTTTGGATATGAGGATCAGTTTCTTCTGGCTCATGTGATGCAGATGAGGCTTCAGCAGATCCTCCATGGTTACTGCGGCCATGGCATTGATACTTGTAGAGACCGTGCTGTGAAAAAATGTGCATCAAGTAACGGTACGGTTATTGGCAAGAAAGGTATTGATGTCTATATTCATGCTAAGATGTATATCCCAGAATATCAATGTTCACATGGAGTGTCCCTGCTGTTAAGATATCATTTTTGTAATTTTGTAATTACTTCAGTGTAAACACGTGATTTTGGGGAAACTTAGATGCACAGACAAGCAAGATTCAAATACCTTAGGGTCCCACTGTATGCACTGGTGAGGAAAAGTCCTGGAAGGCCAGGGTAGTTTTTGAATATGTCCAACACAAAGTAGGCCATGTACTTCATCAGATGAGACAGGAGGGATATCAGTGTTAGAAAAAGTAATACATTTAATAAAATAAAAAACAATAATTTTCAGTTCATTCATTTTGTTCAGAACATTTTTAATAATCCTGCTAACAAACAGATGTGGATGGAAACATAACCTCTTTGGTGTAATGTAATGGATATTTAACCATTTTGATTTGAAATGTGAAATTGTACTTGTGAATGTTATTTTTGTACATTGTTTCTGTTGTCTGACTTCACAACTTAAACTTGTTGTCAGGGCAAGGAATTTGGCAAAGATCCCTTAGAAACATACGAGAGAGAAGAACAAATTTACCAATCATGTTCTATTCTCCAAAAAAATCAGGGGCTTTTTTTTTACTTGGCATGAAAATGAAACACTCTAATACATCATCAAAGTGCAGAATTAGCTGAACTGTACACAACATTGCATTCAATGCATGGATCAAAATGAACATATACAATCATTTATCTTATCCAGAATGTCTCGAGTACCTGATCAGGTGTTGATATCTTTCCACATGCCAGTGGATCACGGTTGAAGTAGTAAGTAAACATGACGATGCCGCAGGTTCCTGCACTCCCAACAAGGAGACACAGACCCACTTGGTTCACAAACATCGCCCTGCAATCGAAAGTAAATATTATGACAAGCTGTTGGCCTCTCACATTAAACTATTCAATCAGAGACTGGAAATCCCTCATAACAGGTGAATGACTAATTGATGTTTACTTCACTTTTGATGTTTATCAGAGCCAGGAACTCTATGTTGTGAATTGACAGTGTTAACTGCTGAGCCACTGTTCCATTAGAAGACAAGGGGAGATCCTTGTGCCATCATAAAGATCAGATTTCCTGAACTCACACAGCTACAAAATCATTTATGCAGTTGTTTTCTGATGCTGAACCGAACTCCCCATGACAAATATACTGCATTTGAAGTGTCCCCCTTAAATGTATACTGTATGCACACATGATACATCACACAAATAGGTCTCAGCTCACCATTTGGCCTCTCTCTCAGTTCTACAGGAGACGTAGCGCTGAACTTGAGCTTGATTGACTCCATACATGGACAACCAAACCATAGAACCGCCGACAAGCAGGGACCAGAAGGTATAGCGCCGCCGTGGGTCCGTGTCAAAACTGTGAATTACATGAAAGAAATCAATGACACTCATTCTTTACAATGACCTAATTCCAATAAAATGATTAGAGCCTGAATATGGGTTTTGATGGGCGGGCCAGCACCAGGACTATTGAATTTGAGCTGATAATATTTCACTTTTCTATCCAAGATTCAGAGCATTAAAATCACATAACAGGGACAATTTAAGTCCATGTGCTGTAGTGTCGAAGTGTAAATACAGAATGTAATCAACCGATGACATTATATCCATCATACAGCATCTTAAGTGAACTACATGAAGTTATCAGTGATTCTAAAAAGTTGACCCAAATTATTGATAAACTGATGCATCAATTTAATTCTAATAATGGTAAAGCATCATAAATCCTAAATAATACAGATTAGAGACAGTAGATTTTGAGCATCCAGTTTTACACGCACATCGATTTGTGTTTGTGATACCACTGAGCGATGTTTGTGTGGAAATGAAAAGACGTGCAATTTTACTCATTAAAATTAATGCGTGATCCATTGTTGGCTAGCTCCAGTACCAGTGCAGGGCCACCGACCAGAACTGTGCCATGGATGTAGATGGCCACAAAGCCCACCAGCATAACAATGATTTGGAACACATCAGTCCAGATCACTGCCTTCATGCCACCCTGTAAGACAGCCAGCCAAATACGACACAACCAATCTTAGACTTTGGGCCTTGTTGTTACAGAGCATTCACATCCGCCACATTTGAATCCCAAACAGAGTAAAGTTAAAAGTTAAAGATTTGAAGCTCAGATTTCGGTTTACTCCTTGCTGCCAACTTCGTAGTTACTGAAACCTGGAGGTTGGTTAAAGGCAAGGAAGTTGAGGCTGAATGAAGCTTGTCCTAATCACAAGGTGTCACTCTTCAAGAGGAAGGATGGTGACGTTGTTGTCTCAACATAGTCATCAAGGATCAGCCACAAAAGACAAAAATAAGCGATGAAAATGTCCCTTTCATCTGCGACTACGTGACATATACGTTTGCGTTTGATGATTATGAAAGTCATAATGCAACAACTATGCTCTTGTGTCACAATGTCACTGAAAAATCTAAGATCTACGAGGACCGATTGATAAGTTCTGAGCCTGATCCACTTGAAAGTGAGTAAGCATTTTGTGGAAGTAATGTAATGTAATTCCTGCTGCGTTCTCTACATCAGCTGCATTCACTTGAGCTTGGTAAGTTCCAGACAAACCCAAGACTCTGTGATCAACATGCACAAACTGGGTAAAAATGCATTGATTATGTACATGCAGGCTGCTAGCCATGATTGTGGCTTTTAACTAGTTCAGGGTTCACCTGCCCTGTCCCCATCAGATTCCAAAATATATAAAAGGCTTTAGCTGGAACCTGTTTTGCAGCAGATGATGATTGGATCTTTCTGTTCTGTAGAATGTGGCACTCTAACAAACCCTTCATAATTACTGTACATACAGCTAAAAGCATCTCATCAGATGATGTCTAATTTTGCTGATAGTTTATAAGTCAGACAATACCACGGAATGTCTTAAAGGATTCACAGCAGCAGCATCGGCTCCCAACAGAGCCCGGGAGCATGTTGGGAAGCAGGTGGATCCAACAAAATGATCTTAACAATTCACTAATGATGTAGTAACGCCAGTAGAGCCTATCAAAGGATAATTCATTCTACTGGTTGTTGCTGGTTTGATTAGACTGAGAAGTATGATCTTACCACTGTGGTGTAGAGCGTACAAATGATCCCAGTTGAAAACAATGAGAGCCACATGTTGAGTCCAGTAGCTGAATCAAAAACAAAACAAACACAAAGTTACCCTGAAACAAACTCTAAACACTCAAGTTTGATCACTTACTACATCGCCTTCCTACTGTTCTTCAGTGTGTTTGTACAAGGGTTGATTGATAAGTTCTAAGCCTAGCATCGAAAGCTCCCCCTCAGATATGCTGTTGTGTTGTTTTAAACATTGTCTCCTTTCAACTCGACAGTGGGATTTAATCCCATTTTCATCAAGGTCTAGAAATATACCACAGCTGATATGATGTCATCACCGAGATTAAACAGCTGCCAGTTAAAGCTTTTTTTCTCACATTTGAAAAGATGTGAAAGTCTGAGGGGGACAAATCAGATGAGGAAGGTGGGTGCTGACGTACTTCAAAGCTGTAATCATGGCTAGCACCCACCAAGTACATAATCTTTAAATGTTAACCTTGTTTGTGTATCTTTCACAAGTCAGAGAGCTGTGGGTAACTCAGGAACTTATACTTACTGAACACAATCAAAGGAATTATATTGCTGCCAAAATGTGGCTGGAATGTTCAACATATGTGGAAATTGTAACCAAAATCCCAAATTAATGGTAAAATATCAAATGAATCCCTTAATGGTGAAAGGGATCAGGTGATTTTCCTACCTTGATTGAGAATCAAAGCTGGCGCATAAATGACAATCCCTGTGTAGAGCAGCTGGGGGAAAAACAAGATGTCATGTTTTGTTTCATGGTTTCTGCCTTTTCACTTTTCAAAATGAAGAGATTCTGATCATCCCTCAGTCACAGAGAATGCACAGATGTCTGCGTTTGTCTTACCGTGGCTATGAGAAACTGTAAACTTCCCAGCAGCTGCATACCTCTGCCAAATCTCATCTTCAGATACTGCGACAGACAGAAGGACAGCTCAAGTTATCACACAGTAGAATATTTCTCCACACATCCCTCATCCGTCCTCACCTCCTTTATTCATCCCTTTGATGATCCACAGGTGCACCTCAGGGATTTTATTGGTATCCAGTTTTTCCTGGTCCCATTTCTACACTGTGATTAAGTAGAAACTCTTTACTTTACTCTTCCTTTATTTATTTGTTTGACCTCATCTTTTTATCCGTTAGGGTTTTTTTTTAACAGGATTGCTCAAAAAGTTATGAACTGCTTTCATTTAATTTAATAGGTGGCATGGCCCAGGCAAGAACCCAATCAGTGTTGGTGCAGATCTGGACTTGAGGGGCGGATGCAGGATTTTAAAAAAAAGAAGGTTTTCTTAACATTGTAAAATTTCAACTTTGCAACTACTCAGCCTTGGCAAAGATGTGCCCTCTCCGAGTGCCTTCTAGTTAAGATTGGTCACATAGTTTCCAGAAATAGGCAAAAATGTTGTCAAAAGCCCTCAATCTAACAATGTTAAAGGAAGTGATTCCTGGATTTAGACCTGCCTCCAAATCTAATGAAGTCTTTCTTGACCCAAGTCCCACCAATCTGCAAAATGTCTTCAAAATCCATCCATTACTTTTTGAGCTATTCCACTGACAGACATATGAACTCTGTTGCTGGAAGTAAGGAATTATGCAAACTTGGAAAATTAACATAACTTAAATCTACTTGACAAAACAAACACAGAAGGCAGCAAAGACTCATGCAACTGGAACAATTGTTGACATTATGTCCTTGTTTAATTGCGTATACTGAGGCTCATTACAACCTGATTGGTGCTGGTGATGCCAAGTCGATAGAAAACTGGCAGGAACAGGAACGTTGTTAGCACGCTGTTCACGCTTTGACCGAGACACATGTAGAGGAATTTACACCCATATCGGAAGGTCTCAGAGGGAACACCCAGAACCTGAACGGCTGACATAAAACTGGCACAGAGGGACAGGCCAATGGGCACTGCCGACATGCTCCGACCACCAGTGAAGAAATCATCAGTGCTAGCTTCTCTTTTCGTCTTCTTTAGGGCCTGAAAGAGTCCGATGGCCATGGAGATCAACAGCATGGCAGCAAATACTATGTAGTCGGCCATGGAAAAGACCGGAGCGGATGGTTCACTGGCATACCCCTCCTCCATTCTTGCACTGTGGTGCTCTCTCCCCTGTAGCTCAGCAAGCCTGTTGAATCTGGATCCTTGGTGGATCTGTCAGAGTGAAGGCCAGTCTCAGTTAGTGACCACAAAACAACTGATGGAGATATTTTACATGGTCTTATTCACTCAGTATCTGTAGGATTATTAAAGTGCTGATTATGACACTGAGTAGCAGCTGAATTGAAAAAGGTCTGGAAGGCTGGAATGAGGTAAGTAAGTTAACAACAATAGCAAGTTAACAAAACCGACCCTGGAAAGTTCTGCAAACAATCCTACTGTAATCACTATAATTACTTCTACCTCTACAATTATAAAATTTGTTCTATGTATCTTCACTTTGCTCTGTCTGGTGGAGGAAAATAATTCTTTTAAAATATAAATTATAAAATCTTATCTTATCTTATCACAAATTGGCTTCACATTTCTCAGTTAGACATTGTTCACTTTATGTGCGCTTACATTTTTTAGGCCAAGCTCAACCCTTGATTTGTCCAAACTCAAATGTTAGTTCTTAAATTTTTTGATGCAAAAAAATGAATAACCAATGAAGCAAGACAATACTGTGTGAAAAACAGTGTGAAATTCTAACAACGTGAAGACATTTTTGTAACATACAATGAAGAAAATTACAACATAAAAAAACATTGTTAGATAAT
>OMOW01112644.1:0-12761 GCA_900312555.1 Lamprogrammus exutus | reverse complement strand
GGAAAACAATGTGTTAAGGCAATGGACTTTTTGCCTCTTAGTTACATAAGCATAATACTGAGTCACACCCTTCAACCTAATGGAGGAGCTTACGTTGAAGGGTGTGACTCAGTATTATGCTTATGTAACTGAGAGGCAAAAAGTCCATTGCCTTAACACCTTGTTTTCCAGGGTAGGTGTTGCTTTTCTGAACTTGAACCGTTTGAATTGCCAAAATTAAAGATGTGTCATGAGAAAGATATTGTAAAAGTGCTGTAGATGAAAGCAGGCTGTTAATGAAATGGCAGCTTTGCAAACTTAAAGCAGGGATGATGTCATAAATTCTGCTGAAATATCTTTAAGGTGCCAGTAGCTTTAATCTTATATAATGGTGTGAACCTTGTTTTGTTTTTTCCACTGGAACACTCGTATTGTTTTCTTCAATTTTAGTTCACCGGTTAAATGAGAGATGCACTAATCCATACACACAACAGACTTGGAGATTTAACATTAAAGTGTTATACAAAATTAGATTTAAACATAACTTAAAATGTAAGTGCTCGTACATTTCCTTCACAGTATGTTGTTTTCCCTTTCTTCAGCTCCAGATCAATCAATCGATAATCTTCTGCAACTCCTCTCAGAGAGTGGAGCTCCTGGCCAAGAAGATTTCACAGCTTGGTTATTCATGTTTCTACATCCATGCCAAGATGAGACAGGTCAGGTCAAACTGCTGCCACAAAAGTGCATTTTGTTTTAAAACCGGTATTTAGGCTGAAATGCATAAGAGTTAAACATGGTGTGTCAGAATAGCCACTGCAGTCGCTTGGGTGTCCACAGCAGCAGCAGATCAGGGTATTGTTGTTCTTAAGGTGTGATTCCAAGATTAATTCTGCAAGAGCATGAATTGGACTACATTTAAAATGTTGGACCGTGTACTGCACCCATCCTAAATCTGCCATCTACCTGTTTTCTTGGCATGCCTGATGAATGGCTTAGCGGTACAAGTGGCTTAGCTTGTATGTTCTGACGACTTAGACAACATGTCGTTACATTCCTGAGGCATTGTGTAATGATGGTGTTCTTGTTTTTACTGTAGCATACCTAGAAGGTTTAAATATGAAACATGGCTTCATGCAGATGTTAATGTAACTCGCCTCTATGCAGGGCTTTGAGTTATTCTGTCCTTTACAATCGTAGGCGCTCAAATATAATTGAATGTGGTGTCTAAATACACCTTTCCCTTTCTGCTCTTAGGAACATCGCAACCGTGTGTTCCATGACTTCAGAAATGGCCTGTGCCGGAATCTCGTCTGCACTGGTAAGCGGTAGCAGCAGCTTCCCGTATAATGATTGCGTGTTGAATACAAGTGCAAAATTGGTTTTCAGGTAAAATATTTCTTACTCTACACTTGCCTTTGTTGGTGGATGGAGGTGGAGTCATGGCAGCCACAGAGCTCTGTAGCACTGTTAGTAATTAAGTTTTATAGACACAGTTTATAGTGGCATACGTGATGGTCGGAATAAATTTCACGGTCCCAGTTGGCTTCAGTGTCTTCACTTGTTTCCCGAAAACTCTCTTTGTTGCAAATATCAATGAGGTTTACTTTAGATTTTGATATGTTTCGTTTCACCCAGACCTCTTCACAAGAGGAATTGACATTCAAGCCGTGAATGTTGTGATCAATTTTGACTTCCCCAAGCTCGGTGAAACATACCTTCATCGCATTGGCAGATCTGGTAAGAGTCTGAATCAGCGGTGGTGTTTTGTGTTGTGTGCACGCAATTCAAACAAAATGTTAATAAATCATTTGAAATCACCTCTCTCGATACCCAGGCCGCTTCGGACACTTGGGTCTGGCCATCAACCTGATCACTTACGATGATCGCTTCAACCTGAAAGGCATCGAGGAGCAGCTTGGAACAGAGATCAAGCCCATCCCTGGCATCATTGACAAGAGCCTATACGTGGCGGAGTACCACAGTGAGAGTGGCGAAGAAGTCAAGCTGTGAGCCAGTGAGTACACATTTACTCCTAGAAGAAGTCATATTTTACAAAGTAACTGCATAACTCATAATATGGAGTTATAAACATTTGTTTTCAATAAATGCTGGTTGCAGTATGAAAGTAAGAATATTGAAACCACGTTCTAAATAGTGTTTTTCCTGTGGTAAACTTAATGAATAATTGAGTAATACTAATTTGAAATGTGGCTTACATGGTGTAACCTGATCTCACTTAATTTCTCTCTTCTCTCTCTCTACAGATCGGATCCATTCCCCTTCATACCTTTTTGTTTTTTCTTAATTTGTCTCTTCCCTCCCGCCCCGCCCCCATTTGTTTTGGACATTTTTTTTTAAATGTACAGCTTCTGTCTGTCTTCCTTTTTGGCCGCCACCATAAGGAACGTGTATTTCGATGGACTTGTTTTGGAAGAACTCATTTGCCTTTTACAGGCCTCTGTGCTGCTCCATCACACTTTGAAGACAAAGCACCAGGAGGAAGGCAGGGGACCAAGTTGAAAATGAAAGTGCACATCATACCGATTCATATCCACCAATGACGCAAAGCCAGCACCGACAGACCCCCATAACATGACCTCCACTTCTTTTATTTTGGAAGTTTTAACCAATTTATACAAGTGCCTTAACAAGCAGTTCAACTTGTTCTAAAGTAATAACCCCTCTCTGTACATCATCTCCTTCATTTCACACCACAAAGTCACGTTCACCTAATTGAGAATTTGTTAAACTAATGTCCAGCAACAAAGGTGAATTCATAAGTGTTTTTGGTTGCCTCATCCAGTTGTTGTGAATAGAAATGATTTGGAGGGGGGGCTGGTCTGAATTATCGTTTTGCGGGCTTTGCTGCACTCAAGTCTGGCCAAAGGACATGCTTGGATTTTCCATGGACAGAGATGCTGGATTTTCTTCCAAGAGAAGGCTAGACTGTCAGTTTGATTTTGAAGAAATGTGCTTCTAAGAGACCCAGACCCTTTCCTCCTTTGTCTTCAAAATCCGAACACTAAAGATTAGTAAGCACTCTGCAGCCTCTCAACAACTGAGTCATGAGGATTCCTATTTCAGTGGAGTACAAAAGGGAGGGAAAGCTGTTTTTTTGTTCTGTGTTTCACCTTCCTATGGATGGCCATACTTTATTCTGCAACAACTGCAGCTGACCTGTGGGGTACACCTTGTATATACCTTCATTTTAAGATTGTTTTAAACAAGTTGGAAAGGCTGGGTGACAAATTGAAAAGCTCTTTTCTTTTTCTCGTTGGCACTGGAGACTATTTCCTTAACTGCCACCTTGTTTATCTGCAATATTGGCCTGTGAATTTATTTATAATTTTAGAAATTGCAGAATTTATTAGAATCTAAAACATTTACATTACCTTGTGCATGAAATGTTTTGGAGGCCAAATTTGTCACTGAATGTCACTGATGTTTTAGCCCCTCCAAATTTGATGAGTGCAATGATTCAAAGCTGCACTTAAGCTGAGATAGTTTAAATTATTGCCCACATTCTCCTGCTGCCAGTGTTAACAAGTTTCCAGTCTAGACAGATGGCTTTGTTAAGCTTGTGCATTTGAATGAAATATTTTTTTTTTGTCACCAGCCTTAACTTGTGCAACTGACTTGAGACATTTGCCAAGATCTCAGTCATAGTGAGTGTTGTTAAGAAGAAAAGAAAATAATATTCTATCATGTAGTACTACTCGCTGCAGTGCAGCTGAATTGGCAGAGACAATTTCTGTTTTCTGGGGAGGTGTTAGCTGTTACGTTGCGCTGTGTGCTCTTTCATCACAGGTACATTATTTGCAAATATTTGGGAGGGAGATGCTGGCCTAATGAATCAAAATGAATATCTGACCTAAAATGTAGCAGGAATTCATTCTCTGTACACAGCAAGTGAGCTGATTTGACTAAAACCAGCTAAAAAGATGCTTTGCAATATACAACCTTAGACGGTTGGGCTGCACTTAAGTACGGAGGTATGGGTTCAGGCAATAACACTGGGCTTTAGTGTATGAAAGTAGTGCAGTCAAATGGGAGGGAAGTTAATGGTGATACAATATTACAAGGAGTGGGAACGGGCATGAAGGATTAGCAAATTGTTATTAGAGAGACTGCTTGCTAAATAATCTGGGCACCTGAGACTGCGGAGTATGTGACTATTTTTTTCTGCCCGTGCGTAGATATTTTGGGTTAGGGTAACAGTTGCTCTTGGCGTTTTTGCAACAAAAAAAAAAGACCACCTTATTTTCCATTAAGGTCCTACGACCTTTTGTTCAGCCGGAGCCTTTTTTGCAAATTAAATTCCCTTTTAACAAGGTGAGATGCTCTTAAACTGGGTTCTAATCGATGAGAAGTACTTCACATGTAATTCGAGCTCTTAAAAACTCATAAATTTGAGTAGAAGCAATTAACCATTTACAGAACTTCACAAACTTCTCGTTGGTTAGGACCGTGACCCCTGTTCTCTCAGTTCTATTGTTGTCCCTTGGGAATACTTGTACCTCTAATTTGGCTGTTTCTGATGGTGGGTGGGGTATCTGTCAAAAGTAAAGTAAATTATGCATTAGAAGAGTGAACAGGGGTCTAATCGCAGACACTTGGCAGATGTCTGTCTCTTTTCATCCCACTGGCAGTAGCAGACATTTTATGTTGAAAGGGCTGAAATCACTGGTCATCAAGATTTAGTGCCGTGTGGATGCTGCTTTACTGCCAGTGGCTGGGGAATTTGAGAACCTTAAAGACTGAGACAGGAGCATCTTGCCCCAGATTGGGTGACTTTAATTGGTTTTGAAGTAAATCGTCTCAGTCTTTGAGGTCTTTATTTTAAAGTGGGGTGGTAAAATTGGTGCGGTAGCTGCCCTGATGCAGATGTTCCGCCTTCCTTGACGGTTTCTGACATGTTGACATAACAGCCGTTGTGTGCAATCTGGCCTCCACCGCGCCACACCTGTCAAGGAGGGTTTGAGAGCAGTATGCATCAGAGAAACCGGGGAGGAGCCTTTGGGCATTACCTAAACAGGATTACATGGTCTAAGGATCCAAAGTTATGGCTGTGGGTATGAAAATGTTTCGGAAATGTACCCTCACATTTGGATTTGTTTTCTGTTTCTCAAATGAAAGTTCCAATGGAGTACACCTTATTTAAAAAACAAAAACAAAAAAGACTAAATTTAATGAAGCATTGAAAGCCTGAGTTCATTATTTTATTTTTGGTAGAAATTTGGCTCTTATTTAATTGGCACTTTTTCAGTGACACAAATTTTACAATGGACTTCAGTTTCAAAGATGTGATTATTATTGGACAAGATGGAAAATTGTGTTTAAAATAAAGCTCACTGGAATTTACTGTGCCTAAATTGTTTTTATGCTCCGTCCTGCTCCTTTGCTGCTGCTCTGTACATTGTGTGTTGTGTGAACTTTGACCTGGAGGAAACACTCGTCCTTCAGGCCTGTGCTGCAGTGTCGCGTCAGGACTTCACAGCTCAACATGTTTAATCTGATGGTATTTTGCTATTTATCTGTGGTTCTTTTAACTCGTGTGAAGACGGCTCTTCCACCGCCATGCGACAGGTGGGATTTTGAAGCAAACAGATTGTCTTGGTAGATAAAACAAAATGTTATATTTCAAAGTCTGTTTGTTAGACCATCCAGACCAGTTCTCAAACGTTTCTAGTTTTTCAGTACTGACTTGTCTAGGGACATGCGCTCATTGTGTTAAGGCTATAAAACTAATAACCTGGTTTCTCTTGGCAGCTTGGATAAGTTTGATACTTAATCATATTAATAACCACAGAGGACCTGAAACATGGCATGCTTCCTCTCTCATGAAGGAAAGTGGTCTTTAGGTTAGCCAATATTCACTTGTGTGGTTCTTTTTTAATTAGAAAATGTGAAAGAATATCCGACAGAAAAAGCTTGGCAGCTTTCTGTTGCGCTGCTTTTGTTTTGCAAAATGAGGCTTAATGTTTGATATCTTGTTGTTTTGGCAGCGGAAGCCTTGTTTGTTAAAATATTAAATCCGCTCCATACTGTTGCCAGCAGGTTCAAGTTTTATATAATTGCTTTATCGTCTCGGTTAATATAAGCTATCAGTAGCCCTTTGGCCTTGTTTACTTCAGGTGTTGATAGTTTTATTGCTAAGGGAGCGTCTCAAAGGACTTTTCCGACCTGCTTTCCATGCCGAAATTGTACTACTTTCCCAGTGTTGTGTGATTATGTGCATATAGATGTAAATTCAGGCAATATAACCCTACACCCATCCCTAACTAGAACCCTTAATCTGAAAATGTAAAAACTTTTTGGAAATGCAGGTAGGAAAAGTCCTTTTAGATTCCCCTGCCTTAATATGTGTGCTTTGTCAAGTCTTATGATTAACTCCTTAAATATTTCAGTGAAATATACTGCACTGGCCCAGTCCTGCATCAAATACAGAAAGCTAAACTTTTTGATGATGACAAGTACTTTGTTGACATGAAGTTGAGAGCGACCCCCGGTAAGTGACCCTGTCGATAATCATTTTCCATTGTGTCCACAGTGTGGTTGCGTTATTTGTTTCCCTGTGTCTTCCCCTGCAGATGTCGTTTTGTCAGCTTTTCACAACCTTACAAATAAGTCGCCAAACGCGACCGTCCCACCCTCCGAATTACAAGAGTTCCTCAGGACCTACTTTGAAGAGCCAGGGACAGAATTTGAGTCTTGGACACCGCCTGACTGGCATGACAAGTGAGTTCCAGTTCCGTTCTGACTCGTATTACTCACCTGTAGTTGTCTATGATGAATCCTGTTTTTGGTGACGAGCTCATTTTTACATGCAGGCCAAAATTCCTGGGAAAAATAGCAGACCAAGAGTTGCGGAACTGGGCTGAAAAGATACATAATCTGTGGAAGTCTCTTGGTAGGAAGGTAATGATCTGATCCTACCGTGTTTGTGGGAAATCATTAAAAAGTCTTAAAAAAAGTTTACTTTCATGTTAAAATACTGCATGTACATTCAAGACACCACCAACGTTCAGTCTGAAAAGGATCAAAACTGATCCATCATCAGATCCGTGATGGTGTTAAGGAACATCCAGAGCTCTACTCGCAGATTCACACCCCCCATCCCGTCGTTGTGCCAGGGGGGCGCTTCAGGGAGTTGTACTATTGGTGAGTGAACAAGGTCTACGGTCTCTAAGCCGTCTGTCGGAAAAGCCAGATTAGAGTCTCACTGAGTCGGAGCCCAGGGAGATCACAGCCAGGGGTCTCTGCTGGGAGTCCGCATAGGTGAGCAGTGCTGCAGACTGATGTGAGAGGCTCTGTGCCCTACAGGGATTCCTACTGGGTCATCAACGGGCTACTCCTGTCAGAAATGACAGACACGGCCTATGGTATGATTCAGAACTTCCTCTACCTTGTCGACAGGTGAGCCCTTCCCTCACTCTAAGAAGCGCATCTCATTTTTGATGTGTAATTTACAGGCCAGTGCAGGGTAGTTCAGCTGAAACATTTTGAATAAGTTATATTACTGTCCTGCAGATATGGCTTTGTTCCAAATGGTGGACGGGTTTACTATGAGAGACGCAGCCAACCTCCATTCCTCACTCTAATGGTGGAGAGCTACTATCAAGTAACCAAGGATAAAGAGTTCCTCAGGTGATATTTAGGCCCGGGCTAATGATCCAAACGGACATGTTATCACTCTTCCACATATTCAACATGAAACTTCACTGCTTGTGTGGCAATTGTTTTGCTTGTCCTAATCTGCTTGATTGGAATATAATTCACTTTTGTGCATGGTAACATGTCCTCTGAAAAATATTTTAGGTAGATTAGAGATGATCAGTTCAGCACATTTTGCTGTTTATTCCTGACCACACTATGAATATCAAGTCATAGGATATTTGTCTTATCTTTATTGTATGTGCATTATGTACAGTGTTTATGTCTTGATTTATATTTCCTAATCTATATATATATTGTTGCCACCCACCTGGTATCATGTGATCAACAAGTGTGGGTGGAGTTGTTTCTGGGAGTTGCTTTTGGGGGACCCTTTATGCCACTACCTCTGTATTTGGTCGAAACGTTGCTTTAATAAATCAATGTCTTTTGGTAGTATTTTTAGTATTTAGAATCTAAACGCCTCTCCCTGTTTGATCCTCTAACGGTTTTAGAGCAGCTTTACCCGCTCTGGAGCAGGAGTACCTCTTCTGGATGCAGAACCGTTCCATGACTGTAACACTAAACGGGAAAGGACATGTACTGAACCGCTATCATGTGCAGGTGGACTTGCCCAGGTACGTCTCTGGATTAATTTTCCGCGTGCACTGTAGGTTTGTCTTAATCAACACAAAACGATGTATCACTATGATTTTGCTTTGCTTTCTTTCAGGCCTGAATCCTACACAGATGATCTGGAACTATCTGAAGGACTCAATGATGGTACTGACTTACTTTTCTTTGCACTCAACCTTGGTGGCTAAGGTACACCTTCATGAGCATTATTAACCCGTCATGGTCAATCTTTTTATTCCAAAAATGTGTGAGGCTGTGTGAAAGCTCTGTCCTTGAATGACTATAATTTTCAATTGAACCTCAGGAGAGTGGAATATATTCTTCTGGTTGCAAAACAAATTTGTGCTGGAAATGTCTCGGTCCCATGTGAAAAGGATTATTTAATGTCGGACACATTCATTTTTCACGTTGCTGCTGAACAGTTTGGACTTACATTTAAGTAAAGCTGTTTTAGGATAAATTGTTTTTGTGATTTCCTTATTATCTGAAGAGGCATTCATGTGTTTAGATAATTTTGATAGTGTTGGTCTACTGTCTTTGTCACAACATTTGTGCCTTTGAGATTTTTTATGAATCAAACATACCTTTTTGGCACACTGGTTGAAGAAACAAAAATAGTTTTGAATTAAAATTCGCCCTTCAGATCTCAAGGAGCAGTTGTGGGCAGACCTGAAGGCAGGTGCAGAGTCTGGTTGGGACTTTTCATCCCGCTGGTATGTCGACAGTGAGGGAAGCAACAACGGCAACCTCAGAGAAACCCGCACCAGTCAAATCCTGCCCACCGATCTCAATGCTCTGCTGTGTCTCAACGAGAAGAAGCTTGCTTCATTCAACAGACTCCTGGGTGAGCATTTGAGGCTTTGGGACTAACTTTGTTTTGCACGCTGCTTCAAAACCTCTCACTTCTAACGATGATGCACTGCTCTCAGGTGATGGTGATGCGGCTGCGCTTTACGACCAGGCTGGGGCCCGCAGACTGGATGCGATGGAGGCTGTGTTGTGGGATGCTGAGAGGGGCGCTTGGTTCGACTATAACCTGCTGACGCGCTCCCACAACTTTGAGTTTTACCCTTCCAACCTGGCTCCTGTTTGGGCAGAGTGCTATTCTCAGCCTGAGATGGGAGAGAAGGCGGTGCAGTATCTGAAGGTTGGTAGACACTATTAAACATGCATATTTTTCTCCAGATGTAGGAGTTACTGAAGTGTATTTCCTCGTTTTGAGGTAATTGTACTTTGTACTTTGTGACCTTAGTATTATAAGGTTCTATCTGCCCCAGACCCATTTTGAGATTCAGGTCTTTCAAGTTTCGCTACTCCATCAAGCTGACCTCATACAACTTTTGACCTTGTGAAATATTAAACCCCTAAATTTGAAAAATGCAAAGATAACCCCACAAAAAAATTAAGTATCCTTCACTGATCAAGGTCATGTGCTAACTAATTGTTGGCCAAATAGAACGTTTTGTACTACTACATTTATCTGGTTGTAGTTGTAGTCCCATTTTCTATTCAACATGAGATAAACATGACTATTGCTGGTTTACAAATCTTGTTTCTCCAAAGAAAAACATTTTTCTGAAACTCTAAAAACTATTAAAATATTATTTTCAATGTGTACTTACTTTGGATTATTGAGTATTTAGTATTTACTCATATACATTTTCAACCACAGGCTTCTTATTCTTTTACTTGTATTGGATTATTTTCTATTGTGGTGTCACTAGTTTTAATTTTAAGTGATTTAAGTATATTTTAAACAAATGCCAGTAGAAATACATGCATTCTCACCTACAGTAGGTACTGCTGCTGCCTAGGCAGTTGA
Source organism: Lamprogrammus exutus (assembly GCA_900312555.1). Taxonomy (NCBI): domain Eukaryota; kingdom Metazoa; phylum Chordata; class Actinopteri; order Ophidiiformes; family Ophidiidae; genus Lamprogrammus; species Lamprogrammus exutus. The sequence goes on along the minus strand of OMOW01112644.1, from coordinate 2,668 downwards.
TGGTTGAGGGTCTGCGGTTGAAAATCTTCAATATTTCAGCTGTCAGCCCTCTGGTAACACACCTATCAAAAGCTGTGGGTTGCACGTGCTCTATCAAAATTACACCAGTGCTCCAGCAGATGGCAGACACGCACTAGGTTGAAGTTTCTTACACAAGCGTTTCAGGTTGCTCCTCATATTCATATCCGCACAGGGGAGTGGTGCTCTTCAGTTCCCCAATGGAGTGCCAACGTCGCTGAGAGACAGCGGACAGCAGTGGGACTACCCCAATGCATGGCCTCCTTTACAGCACATGCTCATTGATGGTAGGAACCTTCATTTATCTGTCACAAAGCAAAATTCCTCAAGGAAAAATTAGCCACACAGTGATGATTCATCCCTCGTTCAATAAGCTGCGATATTGTCATTGCGTGATGATTTATTAAAGGCACAATCTGTGATCCACATGCAAACCAAAGCAACAACTCACCAACCACAAATGATTGAATAAAGTGTGTCATACACAGACTAACAAAAGAAAGGAACTAAATCCGAATTATTAATGCATAATGATGCTGTTATGTTTACAGTAGTATTGTATGTAAAACAGCAGGAAAAAATCTGCGTTTTCAACTATAATCAGTTGAAGAACTCAGAAAATGCTGACGCAGGAATGAATTTCATAGTACAATTTTGCTTAAATGGCCAAAGAAATTCCAGATTGGGACTTTAACCTAAACCTTTGATCACCCCCAGTGTGTTATAAAGCCATTTTATGAGTGGGTTATCTGGTGAATGGGTGATTAAAATACTCTTGGTTTTCAGGTTTATCAAAACTGCCCTCTGAAAATGCCAAACAACTTGGCCCAGCGGTGGATCAAGACAAACTGGTTGGCATATGTGAAGTACGAGGCCATGTTTGAAAAGGTGAATTTAGCATTGCGGTGATTTCAGAGCTCGTGCTGTGCAGCGATAACGCGGCAGGCTTGACATTTTGTGATTTTCTTCCTCTTTACAGTATGATGTGAATGGAGATGGCAAACCTGGAGGCGGAGGGGAATATGAAGTTCAGGTATTTGGTTGTATGTGTTGATTGAGTAATACTAATGTGCTTAGAGTCACAGAGGTCTGTCTGATTTCATGCAGGCGACTTTCAATTCTTTCATCTTTTCTGCTTTTAGACATACACACCAGCATCCTACTTATTCTATGCATCTAATTTTTGTCCCAACATTTTCTGTTGTTTTGGTCCTGCAGCTTATTAACCTGCTGGAGCAGAATTTGCCACCAAAATGTACAAAAGAAAAATCCTTTACTAGACAGATCAACACATTTTGGCTTTCTGTCAAGGCTGTAAACAGCAACATGTTGGAAAATTGTGCTTCTGTTGTTTTTTGGCTTTGCTTGTCAATGAAGTAGAATCAGTTTGGGGTTTGTATTTTTCAAATTCTAGAATCAATTAATATTTTTTACTTGAATTGATGTTATGGTTTTGGTATAACATGTCTTTTTTTCATGATTTTATTTTTGAGACTTTATTTTATTTATTTTTAGAATTTTCTGGAATTGAGTAGTAAATCAAGAACATTCAAGAATATGTTCATTTTTAGAATTTATTTCTATAATCTATATTTCTTTGAGAATAGTTTAAAGATATATCTCTAGAAGTTTCTCCTTTTTTTTCTAGAATCAGGAATTTTCTTGAACGTAGACAATTGGCAGGTTTGGTAGAAATACAAAGATTTTTGCAAGTAAAAACCTGTCGTCCTGTTTAGTAAAGGATTTAGCGCCGCATTAAGGTGGCAAATAAGCAACACATTCAATGAAAAGTTAAATTGTAAAATGACTTCAGAAGCTTCTTTGTCTTACTCATCACCCTCAGCACTGTTTACTCACTTCTTATCTGTGGTTTATAGCTGATTTTCTGGCACTTTTTTCATGTGTAAAGTCAAAAAAGAATCAACAACAGCACCCCACCATGTTCCGCTTTGTTGCTTTTGCTCTAGCTGGGTTTTGGTTGGACCAATGGCGTGGCCCTGCAGCTTCTGGACCAGTATGGTGCTAGTCTCACCTCGGGGTGTAGAAGTGTGTCTCGTGGCCTCCTGCTGCCTCTGGTCATCTCAGCTCTATTCATGCTCCAGTGACACAGAAGTGTGTTTGGATTAGGTTATGTCAGGTTCACATCTCCCCAGACTTCATATTTTAACAATATATGATATTTGTCTTTATTCTGTCAGGATCAGGATTTTTATTTCTATTTGCAGAACAGATTATGACTTAGCATGACAAAAATCTCTTTGATGAACATTTAGTGATCTCTTGATTTATGAGAAAATGTAGCTCATCTATCTGCTGTTTTTGTCTCTCCTCACTAATGCAGGCTGTTAGTGCTCCTTGTTCAAATCAGAACATTAACTTGCATTTTGCATTAGATCTTGAACAAACATCAGAAACAGTTATTTACCAATTATGAGTTTACCGCTTTACTGTTGCTCAACTCCCAGCGAGCCCTTTTATTAACATACAAACTGAAGTCAGAATGTTAAAGAGCTTATGGGCAGTGTGCAGCATTTATTATATGTGAGTCATCGAGACTTTATTCATTCAAGGAAACTGAGTTTAAAGTTCTTTTTCTGCTATACAAGAACCTAAGTGGTCTTGCTTAGCAGAAAAAGAACTTTAAACTCAG
>OMOW01112643.1:0-11427 GCA_900312555.1 Lamprogrammus exutus | reverse complement strand
TGTATTTCTCGTTCCTTCCTCTGATCGTCTTTCTGCGAGCCCTCTGACGTTTCAAGATGGTTTTATATTTAGGTCAAACTGAACTCCCCATCTGTTTGCATAGTGTGTACATACTCTAAAAGCCTGCCTCGACATCGCCTTTGAAAGTGACGCCTCCCGTGTTGAGGTACTCTGATGGAAAATGCTAACTCATTTGTGTTTGGCTTGGTGCAGTTTGTGTTTCGTGTCCCTTTTTGTGACGGAAAATCTCAAAAATTTTCATTCATATTTGGTGGAGAGAAGGCTCGTGGGCTAAGGAACAAGTCATTGGTGTTTGGTGCAAATCCAGAATGTCTAAACATGGTGAGATTGGACATCTTTGAACATTCTCCATACTTTTTTATAAACAATTACTTGATTGGAAAAACAAAACATCTGAAACGTGTATCACGTGATTGTCTGTTTTGATCCAGATGTGCATGAAAATACACATCAAAATATAACTTTATAAATATTGTAGATTAAAATGAGAAATTTAAGAACTGATCAATGCTTCCTTGTTGCGCTTGTTTGTCTAGCTTAAGCCTAGGGCACCCTACAAGATGGAAGCTAGTCTCCCGTTGCTGTTTTAGTCTGCGCACATCAGCAAAAGGGGAAGGACATAATGAAACACAGCATACACATGTAAAACTACACGTTTTGTTTACGTGAACTGTCACTTTGGTTAGCGGCATGAAGGATGAACACAAACGTAAAAACAAAGTTTATGTTTGTGAGTTTCTGGATCGTTGCTTCACTGTCCGTGAGGAAAGTGATCGGGTCTGCTATCAGCTCTGTAAAATGTACACCATAACATTGACGACGCAACAGAAAACAAGAACCTGAGTCTGTAAATAAGATTAAGATTAAGAATGTACACAGAATGGTACTTTCAGGCATATTTTGGGTGTATGTTTTCTTTTGAGCCAGAATAACTTGTCAGTTGTGTTTAGTAGTTCCAGGTTTATGTGGCTGGGTGACCTGAATCTTTGGTGGTTGGTGACATTGTTGGGCAACAGGAGTTTAAAGTGAGGTGATAGCATCTCTCCTTTATTTTGCCAAAGTTGTTAAGTTAAAAGCACAAAAAACAAATAAGTAAGTTAACCCAGTAAGTTTGTTCCTCATCGACGTTACACCATCAGCGGTGACATATTGATGCCTCGAAACGTCAGTGTTATTGTTGGAGGATGCCTGAGGAGATGAATATTGATCCCTGCTAGTTTCAAGAGCATCTGGCGAGAACGTCTTCCAAATAAATCCAAGTTATTCCAAACGGGTCCTGAAATTAGGCCAAGCCAGCTGGGCTGTGATGCAGGATAAGCGGAGAAACGTGTAAACCCCAAATTTATCCCTCAACTGTCCATAACCTCAACTCTCTGATATGTTTTTTTAAAAATTACTCTCACCTTGATAGTCGAGTTTTCGGACACGGTTCGTCTTGCCAGTTCAGAGCAGATCTTCTAATCCCTTCACACTCCCCTCAGGGCCTCGTTTAAGCTGCATAGGCAAATAACCTTATCTCCCTGCGTGTTGTTCTTTTCTCTAAGGATATTGACAAAAATGAAATTTGGGGCGGAGCGATTGTACCGCGGTATGACCCCTCCTAACACTTAACAGCCCTTGGGTCAAAAACAGGTCCTCCCACTAGTTTATCCAGCAAACAGACGACAGCGAATCTCTTCGTGAACATCACTTTTTATAGCAGCTGCTGTCACCATCGGAGCTGGTCGTGTTACAGATATGTAACTTCACTGTAGGTTTATTTTCAGAGTAGAAATCTCCAACGAGAGGACGCATGTTGGATTACTTTATTCCAGAGGATGCTGCTTGATCTGTAATGTTTTGATGAGGCTCAGAATGTTTTGTCAGTCTAAGAGGAAGGCCATGCAAATTTGGATACGTTGCCATAAATTTAGTCCTTCTGTTTGATATTCAAGTGATACTCAAGGATATTCGGGGGCATCCATCTGGATCTTTCAACTACAGGTGCGAGAACCAGCGTATAGTCATGTTCACACTTTTCTCTCTGAAGCTTTGTGGATGTTTTGGAGTCCGCAAGAAAAGAAAGAGACCTGGCACAAATATGAGAGAGGTACACAAGGCCGGTACACTTCTGGCACTGAGCCGCAAGAAAGTGAGATTTAAGCAAGAGGACGACGGAGTCAAAAAAGAGGCTCAACTCAACCTGAGCAACGCACCTGACCCAGATGCCACCGTCGAGCAGGAACCTATTTCCAACAAGGACCAGGAAGTCCAACTGCACCAGGAAGTCCAACCGCACCAGGAAGTCCAACCGCACCAGCAAACCGAACCTATGCCAGATTCGACGCAAGTTCCCCCTGTGCCCGCCAGCCGTAAACTCAAAATCTTTCGAGGAGACAAGCGCAACATCTTCCTCGTGGAGGGAATTAAATGTAGGTCGCAGCTAAAATGCAAGGCCAGGCTGGAGGGATATGTGGGCCCATGGTGCTCCGTTGGGGGGGAGGGGGGCACAAGCGTTGGAAATAAACAGATTTTTCACACGTGGTTATTTTTAGAAGCTGCGGTTGTGATTGTATGCATGCCTGTGCGATATCCTTTTGCGTTTTGAAGCCACGGTGTTAAATAAAACACGGCTGATTTTACGTCACGTGTTTTCCTCCGTATTCGTTGCCAAACTGGTCTATTTTTTCCTCCTCTCCTGCTAGTATTTCTGTCCTGTCTGCCTCCGAACTCTCGAGTGGTAGCGATCAGTCCACTTAGTCTTTCGGCGTGTGGTGGAAGATGTTTCAGCGGTGCATAATTGAATTCTTAAGTCATTTTTCTCTATTCTATAATGTCATCGTAGTCTCAAATCTAATCTGGGTGTCATCCACGGCCTCACAAATGTCAGCGACCTTAGTCTGAGTGTCGTGCCACTGGAAGGGCAGATACTCTCTCAAATGGTCCGTCATCAATTAAATATAGATGAGGCGCTTGGATTTGTCTGCCAGTGAACATTAGTTGTGCTTGAAAAGGATGAGGACCATGTGTAAATGTATTTAATCAGAGCCAAATCATTTATTTATTTTGCAGGAGCCAGAATATTCCACAGTCTCACTCAGTACGTTTACATGCAAGTCAAAGCTTAAATTGTACTGCGATTAAGGCAGTAAATTGTTGAATGATGTATGTAAACGTCACGTCTACTACGTCCTACTAATCCCGTCTATGTATACGACATTTTTTGCCTTAAGTATGGACAAACAATCGGAGCACTGTAAATGTAGTGACTGTTAGAGATCCATGAAAACAAGATGCTGCCATTTGTTATGTTTACTCTCTCTGTAACAAAGAAGGACAAAGCAATGTCTGTCTTTTGTCTCATTTATGTAGACTAATAACTCTGGATCAGACTGTCTAGGAGAGCTCGTTATAAATTGCTGTTTGTCATTGACCAGTGCTGAGTTAAAAAAACGAGTAAAAGAAGAACCTTCGCGCCCATTGTTGCTCTCAACGTCCTTGAACAGAGACATCAGCATGAACGCCACATTTCCGCCCGTGCAGGAGAGATGATGGGAAGATGACAGAAAGGAGACATTGGATATCGATTCTCCTTTAGCTGTGCGACAGTGTAGACAAACTGGGAAGGCCAAGGTCACAGCGAGGGGCTGCGACCAGTTGCTGTCGTGCATTGATTGCGGTTTGAAAGACATCGCGGTGTAACAGGATGCTCTCTGTAGTCGGTGAGCCCACTCCAGGGACTGCCGTGTGTGGAGGGGATGACGTCTTGATTGACGGCTCCAAGGTGATGATGACACTGAAGTGGTCGCCGTCAAGCTTTTGAACCCGCAACCAAAGCGGTTGAGCCAAAGCGGTTGAGCCAACTGTGTTTGTTTCACGATTAAGTGAATACACCTCGGCGTGGTTCGCCATCATGACGATTGTCTTGCTTCAAATTGCTTCAACAAACAGTCAGGAAAGTCGTAATCAGAACAGAAACGTAATATTTCTTTGGGTCTGTTTCTGTTTACTCCTGTCGTCTGTCTGGTTCTGCTGATTCCTCTCGCTGTCTGCTTTTACTCTCGCAAACCTCAGATCACAGCTTCATTTTTTCCACCCTAGTGATGCTGACTGGAGGAGATGGGATCTGTATACGAGGGCGTAGGACGCTACTAGAACCAAAAATGACCCATTGCAATTTTGGCAGAAAACGCAGCTTCCCCACAGCAGCAGATAAAGTTGATCTCGGCTGCTTTTTTCCTATGTTTTCAACCCACAACAACCTGTTGGCCGATCAGTTATATGCAAGGTAGAATAGCTTGGCAGTTGTGTGCTAATTGGTATGTGCTTCGATACTCATCCCAGCTTGTTAAGTAAAAGCAAATTAAAACCGACAGAGTAGTGTTCTAACCTCGAATGATTGCTGATTTATGTACAAAAAATACACCAAACGAAACCAAAACTAAACTGGCCTTGCACCTGGTGGACCTCTGAAGCTGAGCCTCACCTTCCTGGCCTTCTTCAGCATCTCCGGTCCTGCCGGCCTACAGAGCGCCGCCTCTGGTCCGTCCGGCTCTAATTAGTGGGCAGCTCACTCAGTTTGGTTTTGTTTAGCTTTAGACCTTGTGCTTCCCTGGGATACAATGCTTTGCGGATTTCCTCCCATTGCAGTCTCGGATGAAAAGCAATCAGACTTGAGTTTACAAGCCCTTGAAAACAGGATGACTGACTTAATACCTCCTCCAGGCTGATCATTTGCCTAAATTTGCAAATATATGCTGCAGCAATTTACTAGCTTTCCGCTTTTCCATACTGAGACAACATGCAATATGATTTTTTAAAATTATTTTCCCAAATTAACAGAACATTTGTCTCAAGATCTCAAGAAAACAAACCTTTCTCAAAAATAGGCAGATATTTGCACCCGTGGTCTAATCGTTGCTTATCGTCCTTTAGCAATGGCAGAAGAGCAGGAATATATCGATAAGCGTGTCACGTTCCTGTTCAATGGAGGTCTGATGCAGGCTCAGATAGCTTCACGCCTTTCTTCAGAAAATATATACATTAGTGTGCGTCATCTAAGAAGACGTTTTCTTGATATCTCGAGAAAAATCCGTTATTTCAAGCTTTCGTTTTCTCAATCTCTCTGGCGTACGCCTTTGAAAAGCAACATAATTTACTGTTTACCTCGCAAACATCCAGCGGTATAAACCACTGGTTGTTGTCTTGGTGTTTGATAACCCTTCAAACTGGATTCTCTTCACCCAGAACCCCGTAGCAACAGCCCCTCGGCCATTGTGGGCGTGTTGCCGTAGCGCTGTTGTCGGTCTGGAAGTGCCCTGACCCCGCTGTGTAGGTGGTAGAGGCATTGGTTCAAGGTTAGTTCGCGTGTTCTTTTCCGTCTCTTTGTATTTGAATATGTGGATGTCGGATCAACTAAGAAGGCAAAGAAAATGTAAGTTAACATTTCATGATGGCCGTATAAACGACACTGGCAGATAATAGGACGAAGCTGTTATGGTGATGATGATGATGATGATGATGATTGTAACACGCTCTGCCCTGTGGTACACTCGCGTGGTCTGACGGTAATGAGCTTGTTGTTGCGCCGTGAACTTGCACGGTCATTTAGCGCTCGGCTATTGGTGACACGGTGCGGACGTGTTGAACTCATCGTTGCTCTCATCATTGCGAGGGACTGATCTCTACAGGAAGTCGCATCACAGTCGGGGCAGCTCTCCCAGCGTGGTAGTTATTGTAATGAAAGTGTTTGTGTGTGTGTGTGTGTGTGTGGTTCACAAAGCTCCATTAAGTGATTACCCTCCACCCGAAGCACCCATTTGGCCCCAGACCATGCCATTTGGTGGCTATGTGTCTCCTCTGATTGGTCACTGAGGGAATGTGTGTGTGTGTGTGTGTGTGTGCATACATGTGTGTGCTGGCTGGCAGAGAGACACAACAGCTGCTGATTATAACAAGAGGTGTTTTCTTTGGACCATTACAGGCCAAATCAAGTGTGTACGTTCATGTTTGGCAGCCACTTACACGCACGCACACACACACGGCTATGTGCCCACTGGTATCTGAGTCTACCCTCTGCCACGTCGCCCGAGGGGAAAGGTGGCTCAGTATTCTGCAGTGTCTCGTCTGTGTGAAGGGGCACATAAGGCAGAGAGAGGAGAGCAGAGTTCACCCAGGGTTATGTAGAGTCCATGAGGTCAAACATCTCACTGCAACACTCAGCTACACATTCACACAGTTACACATGATCCAATGTGACGTCCATTACAAATATGGAATGTAAATGTAACACAACTCTTTCCTTGGATGAGTGTTTTCGGGATTTAGGCTCTTGATATTTCATGGTTTCACAAATTTCAGGATTTTCAGGGAATCGACGTCTGAACTAGGTCACCAACATTGTTTTTTGTAAGTTGGAGCATTTTGGAGATATTTGGCGTTCATTTACCAGGTCCATAGTCCGTAGAATTGACCCAAAGCTTCTCTACATTAAGTTATGAGTTTCATTAGATAGACATTTGTTCAGCGTTGCCTCAGACAGTGTTTTCCTATGACATTTTACCCTGAAGCATCTGTCTTTTGACATGCATTGCTCTACATAGTTACACGTGAATCCATAGCAGTCCTGGTAAGTGAATCTCCAGAATGCTGCAACCTTCAAAAAGCAATGTCAAGTCAATCACCTAGTTTGGACGTGAATTTCCTGAAAAAATCCTCAAATTTGGCAAATTGCACGAGTATCTCTTTAACTTTTTCATCCCAGTTTGTGTGTTCATATACAGTATGCAAATTTAATATGATTCACACCAGCGCCACCACAGTCTCATCAGCTGGCCGCTTAGCTACTCCATTAGTGCAGATGGGGGTTGTCTACCTTGCTCAAGGGCACTTCAGAGGTGGTAATGAGGGACTGGCGACCTTTTTGCGAGCTCAGTTTTCTAACCTGCGAGTGTGTAACTGCATCTGCTCTTGACTGACCGGTAGTGAACTGGACTGAATGTTTATGGGAGTGGACACAATAACATTCATAATATACTCCATATGTATTGGCCCTGTAGCAAATATGACTTTTATCAAGAGTGTAATGTTTACTTTTTGTGGTTGCCGTGTCAATCAACTCTGGTCATTTTTGAGGCAATCGGGATCGTGTAAAGGGCACAAAGCTCTGTTCTATAGCGCTGTTTTGATCAAGGACTGACATAGTTTACTTTACCGTAGTCTGCAGATATTTAGGCATAGATATAGATATTTATCGCAAAGACTTTATGTATTTTATAGCCCACTGTGCTATAAATTTTGCTCTTCGCAACTGTGAAAGATGCTCGAACATGATCGCAGAGTGGAAGTGTTAGCATTAATTTTCATAAAATCGGCACTGTGAAATCAAGGACCGTCTGACCAGACGCCAGATTGTCGGTGCCGTTTACAGAGAAGTGTAAAAACAACATTCCAGTGGGTTCCCACGCATCGAAAAGTTGTTTTCCTGCTGCTGTTTGCAGTACACAGTGTCCTCTCATGGTGATCACAGGTTAGAAGGTATAGAAGTATATTATAGAAATATAGAAAATGCTAATGATTATGTTGCAGATCAGCTTCTAGTGAAATCAGTTAAATTTAAATAAATGCAATGAAAATACAGAATAGCTTTGCTGCCTCTTATATGTGCGATCATAATCACATAGATTTTTGCATTGTGTATTTATTTTGTTTATATTAAAAATAAATACTGTCAAATTTCCCTAAATGAATCAAAATATATATAATCAGCTTTTAAAATGTGATGTTGCTTGACTATAGCTGCCTTCAGGCCTTTGATCTTGCATTAACCACTATCTGTCACCGCATATTTTTATGTCATCTATAATATACAGTGCAGTGTTTGTGGCCTATTCACTGAATGCACTGTTCTCAGCTCTCAGCTCAGATGATGCTTGCAGGGTCAGGAACTGTGTTCTAATATTAACCTGAGGAAAAACTAAGGCATAGATGGAGTGAACGTAACCCAAATTAAGGTTTGTGAAGATACAAAACGGAACCAGAGAACATTTAGATGCATATACAGTACCTCCTCACATCAGCCAACGATCCTCTGATCAGCATCTGGACCTGGGCTAAATTGCGCCTGCTGATGGTTACGTAACATAGAATAAGCATCAAGAAAAGAAACAAACAGTCAAATCCATTCGTCACTTCTTGAGATATTCTTCTAGCAATCAGACGAACAGACCAACATAACCTCATTGGTGAAGGTAATTAAGAGAGGTGCGATGTTCCAAATTTAGCTTCGCTTTAGCCGCATTACTGAGTTTCGTTGGTAATTTCCGTTGCTCATGTCAGCCCAGTTTCAGAGGGAAAGGTTGAAGGCCGCACAGCATCACTGCATTATGGACACAATGTGAGTGGTCGGGTTAATCAGGAGGTCACTGCAGTCCATGTACGTGCTGTCAAACTTTGTATTTCTGGTGTTTTCCCCCCTCTCTCACGCTGTTATCCACTCCCTCTCTCTCTCCCTTGTTCCAGCCCTCTCTCCCCAACGCTCATTTATCTTGCGCATGCATCATTTATGCTTTCTCATATGGGCCAGGCCTTTGAGTCATGCCTCCGTGGTGCTTCATATTCCCGTGCACTGGAGTGAAAAGGGAGTTATGATGAAGCCATAGGAGACGGCGTGGAGGCCTGCATCGCTGTAGGACAGAAACTGACGTCCTCCCCCACGACGCTCTGCGCTCGGTCCTTCTCGGGTTTTCCTCAGCAACAGGAGGAAGTGGCACGATTTACAAACGCGCACAGAAATGACTTTGTTTTCGCTTAACTTTTTTCTTTTGTTGGACGAATGCTCAGGCCTGGATCTTTGATTGTAGTGTACTGTCAATGATGGCAGTGGATGTGCGTGTGTGTTGCAGCAATATGGGTTTAAATCTCCCTTTGGCACAGAATGACTGGCGATATTTCAAGCCTTGCCTCCTTGATTGTGATCTTAAAATGCAAATGATGATTTTATTTTTCCTTGTGAAGATGTTGGTGAGCCGTTATGCACTGAGCCTGCCAGCTTTAGACGAACACCTTTGCCTCTTTTACACTGACGATGCGAGGACGTTCGTCGGGCAACTCGTAATTCAGTCCCGCTTTTGTCTTGCATTTTCTAGCGCCGCTTTTGCTGAGGTCTTTCTGGGAATCTCTGTATTCCTTTTCGAGCTTGTTCACTAGCTGGCGACACACACCGGCTTTCTCCAGCTCAAATGAAATTTCCGTGTGTCTTTGCTTTTCTGCGCAAAAGTCTCCAACCTTGGTATCCTCCACAGACCACTGCTGCATTGTTTTTGTTTCCATACCCTTGAAAATGCCGCCTCTCGCCCCGCCGCCGGCAGTTCGTGTAAACAACTATTGGCGTCTCCGATCCCCAGGCCCGTGACATCATGGTTCCCTTGGTTGCCCAGAAAATCTGCACGAGAACCGTTTTTTTCCAGTCGAGCACCACTGTTTTTGTGGTAAACTGGGTGCTTCAGAGCAAATCTCCTCACTGCTAATCACACTCCCTCTCATTCTTTCTGTCCATTATAGAGGTCAACATCCAGATGAAGAAAGCATCTGTCTCTCAGATCTTTCAGCCCTATAAGCGAGACTCTGTGGAGGAGTCTCGGTCCCAGTCCCACTCAGTCCACTCTATTCCACAGCTCGGTCAATGGCGCTTTTGTCGTGGGGGGTAACGAATTAATTAGGGTGATAGCTACGGCGGCGTCTTAGCCACTGGGGTAAACGCCAAGACTCTGCTTTTGCTTTTCTAGAACTCTCTCTTCTTTTCTTTGGGCACAATTCCACTTCCTATTTACTTCTCTAAGAGCAGCAGTGTCTAAACGGAGACGAATCAATGGCCACGTTTGTGTGGGAAGCGAACTGACAGTTGGCTGAACACTCCCGACTCCACTGAAGACTCTCCAAGGTTGACAGTCTGTAAAAACTCGGTGCCTGGGAATGAACCGACACCGTTTGTCTGGTAGACTTCAGAGGGGATTCAGTTCGATTTGAATCCGTTTCCTCTGTTTCTGGTTGCAAGCAAGTGGAGGTGGAATGTTCCCGAACCTCTGAATGAGACATTCCAGGGATAGAAAGATGCAGCTTATGCAGTATATGTGCCTTGGGTGTGCTTCGTTATTGAGGGACACGTACTCATAACCTTCAGGGGAGATAACGATTCAGTCTGCAAACATGCTTAACGCACGTCTCCGTACGCGAATGCTCACACGTGTGTGTAATGCTCGCTTGCTTGAGTTATCTGCACATCTGTGATTGATCACCGGTGTCATTGGACCTGGCTGCAGTGGGAGCCTCTCCCCCCTTTATCCCCACACATCTATTTTTACCAGCTTATTGCTTACAAACCCACAGGAGACACGATCATTTGGAGATAAGAGGGATGGACCGAGAGGGAGAGGAAGGCGAGGGAAGGGAGGGAAGCAAAGAGGAAGAGGAAGAAGGGATGTTCCTCTGCCGTCACCAAGCAGATGCTTTCAGAACAACATAGATGAGAAAGATTCTTGTTGTTTTACCTCTATGTGGACCTTTTTTCAGCCATTATCTGAATTATTTTGCGTGTGCAGTTACAATGCAACAAGCAATGGGATCTTAACTGTAATATAAAGACACGCCAGCGAGGAAACCAAAGCAGAATGATGAATATTCAGGCAGAACCAAAAGAGATGACTCAGTGAGAGCTGTGAAACAACAGCTAGATTGTCTTTAGTTGTGTGTAAGGTGTTGTATTTCCTCCTGAAATGTGATGGTGGAATGTGATTTGATTTGATGTGTTGAGAGCGGCCGTTACCTCGTGAGCGTGGAACGAATCAGTGCATCTGAGTGTTTGCCCTGACTGCTATCAAAGGCAAAAATGCGATTAAGCCCTATGCGTGGATTTGATTCCAACAGTTCTCAGAGCGTACGTGATGCGTGGCGTAATCGGAGTGTGAGGCGAATCGTCGTCCCTGAACGAATCTTTTATTTTTTTTTTAAATCGCATAATCTAGGTTTGTTACACCGGAGTGTGCATCCATGGCATGAAAGTGTATGCAGGACTTTTGAATAAAATCGATTTATTGTGTTAATCGTAGCACAATCAAAGTTTTGAAGTGCATGTAAACGTGCTGAGCGCCGTCATGTGGTCGTCGTCTCCGCTGCAAAGCTCTTTACCATTGTTTGCATCAGACCGATCAGCTGTCATTAATGACACAATCTCACAGGCTGCATGCCAAACCACACACACACACGCTCTGTCTCTCTCTCTCTCTCTCTCTCTCTCTCTCTCTCATCATAGCAAACAAAGGATCGCCTCCCTTTGAAGTCTGTTTGCTTTAGCTGACACATTCCAGTTATTTTGATACTTAGTACTGTAAATAATTTAACTCTACGATTTCCCAGACTGTCCGATTTGTC
>OMOW01112637.1:0-10393 GCA_900312555.1 Lamprogrammus exutus | reverse complement strand
ATCACGATGAATTGACAGTCCAAAATCCTATCAATGACTCAGAATGATCTACCCTAATATCTATCTACCTATTCTGCGTGGTGTGTGTGTCTGTCACCATGACATGCCAAAGCTGATGTTCTGTTCTCCCCTGAATGCTAAAATTCTGCATAAAAAGCAGTGAAAGGAACAGGACAGTAAAATGATACTTAGCAAGCCAGTATCCCCATAAATAAAAAAGCTTCTGTCCAAGTCACCATGTTTGTGTTTGTAATTCCTCTATAATTCCACTCTAATTGTTTTGTATTAATCAAAAAAAAGTTCTTTGTTAAAGACTTTAGAAGACGCGGTTGTAGTTTAATGAAAATCCATCTGTTCTTAGATACATCATAATGGCAGTATCATTAAATGAAATAATTATTCCGTGTCCGTACACTTTGACTTTGATACCTGCGTTAACAAAGTATTTTTAAAGTGAGAACTTAGTTTAAGCCAAAAGTGGTAAAAGCCTCATTTTAAATCACCGCCCCACAGTTTGATGTAAATTCTGTGCTAAAGGTTTCCCGTAGTTAGCCTTCGTCATCTGGCCACCACAGTCCTGCAGCGGATAAAACAAGGCCTCATTCTCCGATCTCGCTGCATTAGCAACAATAATGATGGCGGAAAATCGACCTGGCATGTAGACGACCGTTAGAACTTACCGAAGCCGCAGCGATGGAGGTCAGCAGATATTCCCTTCTCTCGTATGTATCTGATAAAATAAAATAAAGGTAAATGAGATATTCAGAGAGGGAAACAGGCGGAACGGAGATGGAGCAGATTAAGTTGAGTTAACAGGTGTGTGACAGTTATTGAATGACAGAGGGACAAAGATATAGCAAGCAATTGAATATATGATTGACTGAAGGAATCAGTAACTACTATATATGACTGACCACGGGACTGAATTAAAATTCATCTGACTGACTGGAAGTTATGATTACCTGATCGGCAAATTACACACTGATGGCTTGCATACATAAATAATTTTGGAAGGCTGCAGCAATGAGTGAATGAAGAACTGATTGATAATATAAATGGATAACCGCCTGCTTACTGACTGACTGACTGTGAATGAGTCATTAGTTACTGGTTGATTATATTAACTAGAGCAAAGCAACCTTCGGGCCCTTCCCCCGTGTGTGTGTCAATGATGTCATTAACAACTGTGACATCATTCATGATTCCATTCATGTCACCCATCTCCCACTACTATGATTGAATTGAATTGAATATGATGAATTAGTTGAATGATGAACGTCAACTAATACTAGGTGGGTACGCAAGTGGACATGCACCTCTCGCTCCCTCGTTCCCCGTCTCTCTATTTTCTGCGCGACTGTGCCTGCAGTAAGACTTTATTGATTCATTTTATGGTTGGGATTTATGCATTTACATATTTTTTGTTATTAAGGATGCCAGTGCAGCTCTGGCGAAGGTGCATGACGTGCATCCATCACATCTACCCAGAGCTGCAGTGCGATCTATAATAATGCATTAGAGTCACACCTGTAGGGCCGGCGTGGCAGGATGCATATTTTCTAGACCTGGCAGAGAACAATAGAAAAAAGAAAAAGACAAGCCCCTGGACTAAATAACTGTCTGACTAAGCTGATTATACGCATGAATGAGTAAAGAATTTGCTGGTTGTGAGAACAGGCGAATGCTGCTTGTGTGAATGGGTAAACAGAGTGTGTGATGAATGAGTGACTGACAAGCAAGTGAGTGGTTGAGTCAGTCAGCCAGTGACTGACAGCAGAGTCCATAGCTCAGACTCTGGAGAGGATTTCAAACACTCATAACTTCAACAGGGCAGAAAACAGAAGGGAGGAGCAGATAATGCTGGTAACCAAGCGCTATTGCAAGAGGCAAAGCCCACAAGAAAGACGTAGGGAGGCAACGGTGCAGACAGACAGGGTGACGCAGAGGAGAGGAGTAAGGGAGCAGATAAAAGACGAATGATGGAGAGCATATCTCTAGGCAGCGACACAGGGAATTACTGTAATAGTTTCTGTCACTCCCCTCTTGTGTCATCCTTCGTTCTCTCTCTATCTCTCCCCTTTTTTCTTTGTCACAACACAAACACCGCTCTCAGGGAGGAGTGCATTTCCTCGCAGATGCACTTCAGCAACCGACTTTGTATGTGCGTGTGTGTGTGCATTTGTGGAAGGAAGAGAGTGAGAAAGTTTTTAAAAAAGCGTTGGAACAACCTTGTTAAGTTAAGTGTGGCTATATGATCAAATCAATTATATGCAATCATACGCTGTAAAAATGTTTTGTATGAACACATAAACTTTTACCATTTTAGTTAATTGAAACTTATGAGCAGCAGATACATGACTCTCTCTCTCTCGTTCTCTCTCTGTGTGTGTGAGTTTGTTTTTATTGGTGACCCACGCTTACCTATTCCTTCTCCATCATCCCAGAAGAATGATCCTTGGGCTGTTCCACTGTCGCTCAGAGCAACGATGAGTCCTAAAGGATTCCTCCGACTACGACAAATATGGGTAAATAGGTTAAAGCAAATCGCTAAAAGGACAACAACTATTTATACCTGGTTCTGAAGACAACTGCACTAACATTCCTAAAGGGGGGTGGGGGGGTTCACCTGATCTCACCGCTGCTGAGACACTCATCACCCTCTAACACTCTCTCTTTTTATCCCCATCTATCGCTATGATACACCAATAATTACCAATGACAGTAATTTTGATGAATGTAGGTCAAGACTGGCAAATACCTTTTACAGAGAAAAGTTTTATAAACAGTCACAGGAGTAACATGCACACATCCAGCTTTACCTGTGTTTTGTGTGTTTGTGTGCGTGTGTGCACTTACCTGTATCGTGTGTTGTTCTCTGGTTTCTGCCAGGGTAAGATGAATCCTCCTCTGATATGAATGTTAATTTGATCCAGAGGCGTTGGCATATTCAAGAATTGTCGACGTACTCCAATGTCTTTGGCCTGACAAAAACATGAATTACTATTAATTACAATAATTACTACTGAGGGACTTAAAAATACTACTTACAATTATATTTTAATGATTTCCTTCAACAGTCTCTCTGGATTACACTCAAATTCGCAGCATTAGCCACACATTAGTTACAGTATACTACACTGGATCCCATGGCATTTGTTGTGCATGCTCTGTTCACATGAACGGGATGTCCTCTTGCCATGGACGATCAACTTCTACAAAAATCTCCATCTCATACAGTCTTCCCAAAGAGCTTTGCACATATATGTATCTGTCTGAACCTTTCCATTCAAAACAAACCTCCGTTGCAGTGTGGTTGATTACACTTAATGTTCTTCACATTTAATTGAACAACAAAGGAATTCTTTACATCTCTCTGTTTTCCGATGTTTCCCAGTCGCTTTCTCAGTCTTTTCTGTCGCAACCTCTACTTTTGTATACCGTGGAGGGCGGGTTTTATGGCGGTTTCCACTCCCTTCCACTACCCCACGCCTGCTTGAAACTGTTGTTTGTTGTATTTTGTTTGGCTTTAGGATGCCGTCAAACAGATGGGGAACCCCCTAGCTACAGAACGATAGAGCGACTGGATGTTTGTTTTAGTCATCAAGGCCCCTGCTGCAGTTGTTGAATTGCAACTCCTTAATGATGTTGTCAAAGATGCTGCTTATTAATGTTGTCAGTTGGGTTTTTGTTTTTGTGTTTGATTTTCTCACCCTTGCTGTGATTCTGCCTACTTTTATCTGCTGAAACTACTACTAGTTTTAGATGTGACTCAACTCATCCATCTGGTGTTTTGTGCCTTTGACACAAGCTAAAAACTCAGATTTACGTCCTATGTGTTATGTGTAACGTGTAATACAAGAAGGTATAATCACACTCTTATCCGCCAGTCATATATGACTGAGATATTACTGTGTCTGTCAATCAAAGATACTGATACTTCTGCTGTCAATTATTGTACCTGGAGGAATTAAAACTTCATCTCCATCTGACATGCACTTAACGTGAAAATACTTAAGTATCAAAAATCAAAGCTTGACAGTAATTTCCCATGGTGTTTATGTTGTGAAAGTGACACATGCTGACACAGGAAGAATGAGCTAATATTGCAAGGGCCACTCCAGCCCAGTAGGTGGCAGCATGTACATTTCTTGCTAGTCGGCAGACCACATACAATGTTGTAGAAGAAATAGAGAAGTTTTGGGGTAAACAAATGGCAGGAAATGCAAGGAAAAGGGAGAAAAGTCTTTTCTCCACAGTTAAAAACAAAACATAACCATGTCGCTCAGATGAAGATACCAAGGCAAGTGAAGAAAGCGACTGTCAACAAACAGCAACAAGAATAAACAAAAGCTACTCCTTCACATGATGGACAGCTAAGAGAAGAAGAAAATCTGAAAACTAACGCGGATGTGGCAAATTATCTTTGAACTGGTAGATTTACAGTATATTTAGTTTAGATAATATTATTATTATGATTTAGTTTAGATAATATTATTATCTAAACTGTAAAATATATATGTTTTTATTTAGGCTACTTATAGTTAGACTCTGTTTGTTCAAAACCCTAATAGCTACAGAAAAGTACAATGTGAGTGCGAGCTTGAGTTCCAGCGGGTGACACCACCTCGCAATGACAATTGCATTTCGCATGGAATTATGGGAGTTGTTGTTCGCCAACCTGTTGCTATTACCCAATACGGAATTTCAGTTGAGGGAAAAATGCAAAACTACGGATTATCACGCTGTCTGTCACTTAGAGTACACCAATTTCGTTTTATGCAACACTTTGTAAAACACTTAAGCAATATATTGCCTTCATTGGAGTTGACACAAAGTTTTAATGTACATATAAATTGACTCACCGTGTGGAAGTCATACCAGCGTGCGTCAGGAAAATAGCCCCTCACATGTCGCGCTCCCTGTCAATGACAATGACAATCGCATAAAACATTAATGTAAATTAAAAAGTGTTGATATATGGATGCTTGTGTGTTTGTGCGCGCATGAGTACCTGGTCGAGAGCAGGGCTGATAAGTAGGGCAGGTCCCCAGAGGAACTGTTTGTGGATGTCCCATGTAGCTCTATCATTCACAAACCTGTGACACAGCAGCAGAGGTGCCATTAAGCCCAACTATGAAAATGTTAGAGACCCGTTATAGTGAATTTTCATGCCAAAACTGTTCAAGTACTCATTCAGAATTCAATGGTTTAATAATGCCGGCCAAATAACTGTGCCAGTTTCTTAAATACCGTGAGTGAGTCACTTAAAATGACTAAATGTATCTTTTTTGATGAAGTTGTAAGAGTGTCCTCTGAAAGCTGCCAAGTACAGCCACAGTCTTCTACAATCTCTCTTTTTTCTTCTTCAAAATTTAATTTAGCAAATCTGTCACAAATCAGCTCTGCTCATCTCTATTCCACTGCTAAATTTGAGGATTTGGATGTAAAGGCAATTTTTTTCCTCCAATTTTACTTACATCTGTAGCTAATAAACTGGGTGGATTTAAGGCTTTGATGGTAACAGATTCTAACTAGCTGAAAATTAGTCGAGCATTAAAACAGAAATGTGCTGAGAATGTGCTGCAGTACTTCAGGAAAACCTTTACGTAAATTGGTTTTTAGTCCAGCAACCACAAAATGTGATATTCCGCATACAAATGAGAAGCAATGTGGTATAAAATCATGTTATCCAGCTAGCAAATAGGGACAGAAGATCCATCCTGGCAATAAGTAAACATCTTGATTAAGCAATTGCATGTAATGATTCAGTCATGGCGTCAATGTGAATGCCTGTGTGTGTTGTGTGTCTGCACTTACTCATGCAAGAGTGGTCTGACTACTGTCCTTCCTTCGGCATGAGCCTCAAACATCAGTGTGTAGAGGTAGGGCAGGAGAGTGTAACGGATGTTCAGGACATCACGTGACGCCTCGGAAAAGGTGGAATTCCAAGCAACAGGATCTTGTCTCTGACACACATAGTAAAATAAGGAAATAAGTAAAATGCAGCAATTATATCTAGCTTTGCCAAATAATGGATCAAACAACATACTTCTGATTATGATTTGTTATTTTCTATTACTCAAATATTTGCAAATATGTCTTGACTCATCCTTCCAGGTGGAGCACAAATGGAAGTAAAAAGGATTGTCTACATCGATGGTTCTCAAACTGTGGTATGTGTACATGGGTGGTACTTAAAGTGGCCCCTTGTGGTGGACCAGATGATTTAATTGGGGCATAATAATAATAATAATAATAATAATGAGAAGAAGAAGAAGAAGAAGAAGAAGAAGAAGAAGAAGAAAAAGAAGAGGGTTTTTCTGAGATTTTTCTAAGAGTTGGTGGCTTGCAGGCAGTACTGGTTTGCTCAGGGGTGGTACTTGGTTCAAAAAAGTTTGAGAACCACTGATTTACATACAACTGCATACATTTGTTTATTATTTTAGTTGCTCAGTCACAAAAGGATGAGTTAATGGAGCATGAACACATGTAAGTGAAAAAAAAACCCAAAATATTTTGATATTGTTATTCATTATCTTGTCATGATGTTTGCGGTGTGGACTGTGACCTATCAAGGATTCACAAATGACTGCATCATGGTGAAAATGAGAGACGTTTAAATGCTACCTGGCGCAGTAAGAGAGTGACAGCAACTCGAGCTTGTTAGTGCTGTTCCACATTTATTCAAATAGCTGTGTGTATTTATACTAATAAATGACACCTAATACTTTCTGCCACTTATTGTGCTGACATTTACCACAATTTAATTGGCAACAACTGTATTATTCCCTTAAGAGACAACGGCAGTTAAGGAGGACAAGATGTACTGCAATTTTGTAGATATGGGCCATTCTAAATGTAACAGGTCCTTTTCTAGCGCTGTAATGAGGACAATAATCAGGCTCGTAGGGCACAATCACACACACTGAGCTGCATTCTACATTCATTTCTTGCCCACCATTCTCAGGTAAAGTATGTCTTCACAATATACTTTTCCCTGTGGTTCTGTGTGTGTGTACTGCATTTGCATAACACTTCTCTGTGTGTGTGCATGTGTATGGATGTGTGTCTGAGGAGTTGCAAGCGTCTCTCTGTGTGTCTCCTGTCTTTCTCAAGAAAATAATATGAGGTATAATTGTAAAAATCATAATAGAGAGCAATAAAATGACATTGTATGCAATGCATTTTACTCCCAGCTGCAATTTAGCCAGGTCAGGGTTGATATTAATTACTAGCTGTAGCCCAGTGGTTGCTAAGTAGACCTACGAGCACATGATTGAGGACAGAACATTTCCATTATTTTATGACCCAAGGGGTTTACAAGGTTTTCATTTTATTTTCAGATGAAATTACAAGATTATAATTATCCGGAAACCCAGGATTTCCTCGACCTGCCTCCCTCATCAATAACCTTTCTTTTTGCACCTCTCTGCCTGCAATAAGACATGTTAGTAATTATAATGTTGAATTTTGTGCATGTCTGGGTGTGTTTGTGCCTGAGAGAGAGTGAAGACTGCAAAAACAGTGCAAAGGGAGGGTTATGTTGCTACAGGGTCGTGGTGAGACGATGAAATTTGAACTAGGAATTCCTAACAGTTTATCCAGGTTTGAGGGCTCTCTTTGTACAATTTTTGGCAGCGATCGTTTCTCTATCCTCTGCTTGCAAAACTGTAGCTACTTAGTACAATACAACAAGGTAGAGTCCATGATCTCTTTCACCTGATGTATGTTTGATGGGCTAATGCAGTGAACGGCTAAATGGCATTGCATTGTTTAAAATAAGAGCCAGAACAAACTTTCTTAAGTTGGACCCCTGCTGCATAAAAGTGGTTGTCTTATAAACAAATAGAGTAGCCTGCAGTGCCATGGTTAGTCTGAAAGGGCGAAGTAGTAGTATTAATTGTTTGTCAGCTAATCTTACTGTGATAGATCGGTGATAGAGCTCCTGCATTTGGACTGCAATTAAAATCACAGAGGTCGAGTGAGTTTTGTTCTCTGATGAAACTGCCCAGTACATTTATTGAAATTGTTGTGTCCCATTTTGTTTTTAAATTTTACTTAATTTAAGACCTGTGTCGCAGGTTAAAGGAGCAGTTAACATGAGTGATTTTCATTGAACTGGCATCAACTGACAATATAATCAAGGACTACCACCTGTAAATGGAGGAATGTCCCAGTCCCAATGCAATTAATTTACCAGCAATTACATGTAGTTGTTGTTTACTGTTAATAAGCCCTGTTCAGATGGTAAAATGTATTACACTGTATTTCCCAATTTGCATATTGGGTAAGGTATTCATAAAATACACACTGTCACACAAAACTTAAGACCTGTTTCAATCTGATGAAAACTTTCAGCAATATGAAATCTAGGTGAGGTTTCAAAACTTTATTTCTCTGACGTGTGTTAGTGACCAAAAAAAACATGACCTCTAAGCCTCTTCAGTTGATGTATCAGTTTATTTAAATGGAGAGTTTTGAGCTGATCTTGCACACATTCTAGTAGCGCTGTGCCTTTTCCTCAAGCGTCACCGCTTCTCTCTCTCTCTCTCTCTCTCTCTCTCTCCCTCTCTAATATACACACCACACAACACCACACTCCCCACCTCTGTGTAATGCGTCTATGTGACATGAAGGTAGTACAGAGACATACACACTGGATATGAAGGTGGATGATTATGTGGTTACTCGGTGCAAATAGTTATCAGCAATACTGAGTTAGGATTATTACTGATGTTAAATTCTTAAATGGTTGTAAGATTCAGACAATTAAAAAAATAATACTAACAGGTTTTACTGTGATCACAGCAGCGTGTACCCTAAAGTGTCTGCACAGATCACCAGGGAGAATAATCCTCTCCACACAGATGGAGGATTTTAGTGTTGACGATCTCGTTACTTAAGGGGTAGCAAAAGGATAAGCTACTAAAAATGTACTTTTGTACTGGAGGAGCACACAGACAATCCATCTCATGAACTCATCTAATTTATGGTCACACCTTGTGGCACACGCTGATTTTAGACAAATCTTTATGTATACAGCGTGAAAAATTAGGTTTTCTGATGATGTCAGCCCTTCTCATCTTTTCTATCCTATCCTCTATTCTCCTCATTTATCTGTCTGGAATGTACCCCCTTGCCTACATCTCCTAAACATTTGAGTTTCTGCCTTGCAATGCAGGACACGTCAGAAAAAGGACATATATTTAGAGGAACAATAATGTGTCCTTTTGGGTGCATATCTGTTAGTGGTGCAAAAAGTAGACATATCATTTAAACACATATAAGTAGCAGCATTAGTAGAAAAAATGTAGAAATGTAGTATTACATAACCCGCCCCTTAATTGATGATTATTGATTTTTAATGCTGCAGGTGATTCATGGGCCGCTACACCTGCACTATAGTGTAGTGTAGCGGACTAATTTTCTCATTTTACTTAGTTTACAATAATGTTTAGAGGCCTGAAGACATACAATTATCTATTATTTCACAAGACAAAAGTCAAGATTAAACACAATTTCATACTTTTGTGTTGTTTCTTCTACATTCCACTTCTCATGTAACCCCTTTGCAGTTCTAAACACTCAGGATGAGAGCCACTAGTTTAAACTATCATATTTTATTGGATAAATAATTATTGGCTTTAAAAAAACAACAATATTTTAAGGTAACCAGTAACTGCAAGGGTCGCACAGTGGTTCGGCAGTTAGCAGTGTCGCCTCAACCGAGGTCTTTCTGCATGGAGTTTTCTGCAGGTGATCTGGTTTCCTCCCACAGTTCAAACATATGCAGGTTGGATGGATTGGAATCCAAGTGTGAGTGTTTGTGTGGATGATGTGCAATGTGTCAACACAAGTTGTATCATGTATGATGTATGTATGATGGACTGGCGTTCTTAGCCCAAGGAATGCTGGAATATACTCCAGCCCCCTATGACCCTGCACAGGATAAGCTGTTACACATAATGGATGAATGGATAGTAACTACATCCATCAGATGAATGCATAGAGTAAAGAGTGAGATATTTCCCTGTGGCCTCTTCTTAAAAAAGTATAAAGCAGCTCATACTTCTGCCGTCCATGACCTGAATATGGCTGCATTACAGAAACAACCTCTTGGTAGAAAATACGTCCTGCTTAATTAATACTGCTTTGCTCTGATACGACTGTAGACATTGCAGTATATTGCTGGTGCAGTGAATTCCTGGAGGTCAACATTGGAAGTCATGAGGCCAAAGCGACACAAGGCGTGACTCGACTCTGGGAATGAGTCTGCAAAAACTCTCTCCATCGCTCTCTCTCTCTCTCTCTCTCTCTGTCTCTCTCTCTGCCGTCTCTGACCTTGTGAATTCTCTGCTCTGGTTTGTGGCGTTCATGCTCTGTCGTCACATGC
>OMOW01112635.1:0-10603 GCA_900312555.1 Lamprogrammus exutus | reverse complement strand
CCGCAGACCTCCCGACAGAGGAAATACTCAGGTACCACATGCAAATATTCATGTCGTGAAAGTGATGCTATGCTTGTACTTTGCTGTATTCAGATTTGCATGTGGTACCTGAGTATTTCCTCTGTCGGGAGGTCTGCGGCGGGGTGCTGCCGCTTGGAGGGGAGCCCACGGTGAAAACCACCCGTGCAGGGCTGATGGAGCCGGGTGCAAGGCCTCCACCACCACCTGGGGGGACTAGAGGACAGAAAAGAGCACTTACTGAAGGTGACGGAGGAACATGGGAACCCAGCTTTATTTTGTGGGCCATTTTCTGAAAATTATACTATAGAAATTACACTAATATTAACTATAACTATATAAAACCTATAATTACTATCCTAGATATTAACTACCTAGATATACTACACATTTTTAATCTCAAATTGTCAAATAAAAGATGTATACCTGTTATGTCTATGGCTTTTTCAGAGGTCAGGTTCTCTGTGCTGCCTCGGTCACCCGCGGGTCCACCTGGTCCGAACGCGGCCATCAGCAGCACGTCAGACAGCCCACCTGCACTCTGAGACCTGTGCCACCGAGGAGGCAGAAGTGGAAATCAGGCACAGAGGGAAAGAAATGTGGATTAAAAAAAACACCTGCGACCCATTTCCCTCGTTCATTTACTCTCTTTCCTCCCTGTCAGATACATGAGCAGTTCCTCCATCCTCTCCACTGGGCTCCTATTCTCTACTCTGACCTTCTCTCTCAATATTTGAGAAGAACCAATATGCTCTTTAAAGTATTCCTACCTTCCAAAGCCCTTGGTATTGTCATTAAATCTGTGGATGCAGTGAGTGGGATGAGGAGCCAGCGTATGTCCCTGTAGTCCGTGGTCTCTGTGTTCGGGCAGGGCAGTCCTGCTGCCGGGCGAACCGAAGACCAGACCCTGCTGTGTGAGGAAGGTCATGAGGTTTGGAGAGCTGGGAGGCTTAGGGAACTCGAACGGAGGGATGGCCTGAAGAGGAAGAAAAAGAGGGAGTGGAGAGAGATAACAGAGGTTTGTTTGAACTGCTTAGTAATCTGTCTTGGCTCGTCTTTCCTGAGAAAGTCAACAAAACCATGCAAACAAGTTCTCTCTTACACACACACACACACACACACACACTAGCTCTAAAATGTGTGTCGCATTAAGAGAATATAAAGCAAATAATATGTACGTAATATTTACATTTCTAGGAATCAGAAATATGAAAAAGCTTTTGTAAATTAAAAAACCATACACTTATGACCAGTTTTGTTAACAACAAACTACATAAAGATGAATATTTACATTCATATATACAAATGCACGTTTCACGTTTCACATAAGTATAAAACCCACATTTGACAACCTCATCCTGAGTAAACAGATTTTTTTTCTGCATGATTATCCATTGCACGAATTGATGAAAATACACCAATCAAATGGACAGTTCCTGTAGCCAATCACAGCAAGGGGCTGTAATAACCCATCAGTCAGCAGCTCAGGTGAGGATGTTGCGGCTGTCGGGCTCATGTGGATTGTAAATACAGAGAGGTATGACTCGATGTCTCACCCTCGACGGGGAGCCCAGGATGGTGGGCAGAGGGTTGCGCTGCATCAGCTCACTGAGCCTGGGGGAAGAATGTAGAGGGCGGACGGTCATCAGGCCTGGAGGGGGGGCGGCCACCGTCGGGTCTGAGTGCTGCTTCCTGATCTTCTGCCTGCTGCCGCCACTGCCACAGTCCGACAGACAGGGGGCACTGTGGAGCCGTGTGCCCAGTCCTGCTGCCTGTGGCTGCGGCAGAGAAGTCGGCCGGGGTTCAGCGTGCGGAGGAACTGTGATGGAAAGTGGGACAGAGGAAGTTCATGATATTTCTGCTTTTAGACAAGAGGTGGCAAACCAAAAGGAACAGTTAAAAACAGAACAGACAATCTGGAGTATAAACAGAGGAAATAGTGGCCTATTTCTAAATGTTCCACAAAAATGTCTCCTTTTTGAAAAGGTTGCCCCAGAAATGCAATCTCACAGCGTAGCAACAGATAGCAGGGACTCTGCTTAGAGAGAGCCGAGACAGACAAAGCCTGAATAACTCCCGCCTGTTGCCATGCTGGCATGTGTGTCCCGGCAGCTAATGGACCGGGCCAGCGCGAGGCACAGATGAGATGAAACCAATGGCTGGTCAGATGGAGAGAGTGTGTGTGTGTGTGTGTGTATTGGAGGTTGGCTCGTTCACTCTGTTGTCAAAATTCAAAACCACTACTCGAGTATCCAGATGACCAGAGAAATCTTGGAAAATTGTTTATCACAACCACCAAATTGTCTTTCGTTTATTTATTTATTCATCAATTCATTTATTCATTTGTTGTACTGGATCCCTGTTAGCACAAATACACATTACCATTACGCTATAGAACAGCTACAAATTGCTCTATGATCAAATTGCAGTCATTTTATTTTAATTTAAGATGGATATCCTCAAAAAAAGTGATCTGCGTCTACAAAAGCTCATTCGTAAAGTGAAGATTAGCCCCAGAGCTACCTTGAGGGGAGAGCTGGAAAGGCCTCGCCCCTCCGAAGGACAGTCTGCGGGTGGTGGCAACCGCTCCCTGCCCATAAGGAGGTGAGGGTCCGGGCCGCAGAAAGCCCAACGAGCCTCCACTGCAGCACCGACGCACCGGTGCCGAAAGCCTGAGAGTGAAGCAGAAGCAGAAAGACGAGTTCACCGGCTTGCTCTCCCGGCCTGTAGAGGCATGGGCGTGGTCCTGATTAGAAATGTAAATGCCTGCATAACAATTCCTATGGAAATGGGAAGACTGTGCATGTTTGTGTTGAATGTGTGAAGGTGTGTGTGGATACAGACCGTGGTGAGCCATCTTGTCTGGTGGAATGGAGGTTCTGCTCCATGCGCTGGTAGTTCTGGACCTGAGTGGGGACTGGAATAGGCAAGGACTGGCCATAGTTTCCATAGTTACTTGCCGAGAACTCACTGGGCCTGCCAACAACAGTGAGAGGAACGGAAACTGCTAAAGGAGACAGAAAGCCGAGCTGTGCACGCGCTTGTGTGAGTGTGTGCGTGTGTGTGTGTGCAGAGACAGAAGGACGATGTACCAATGTCAACAGAAACTAATCCACAGTATTTTGGAGATTAAAAAATGACAATAGTATCAGTGACAAACTTGCATATATTGTATAACAAACTGTACTCTGAAATAGCGTGGGAAGCTGTCTGGGTCTGAGGAAATTAAAGACACTGCGCTTTATCCTTTATCAAAATCTTTATCAAATCTAACTTAAAAGTCAGTCGACACATCAAATAGATTCTGTATCCAGTGAAACACACTATTGTTGCCTGAAGACCGAAGGTATTGAAGTTACAACAAACAGAACACTGAAGTAATATGATTCACATATTTGATGGATGATGCATACTGCGGATATTTTGGGGCCATCAACATCTGCAATTATCTTTAAGTGGATTAAAGTTGCATATTTCTATCCCAGCAGCTACTTTATCCGGTATCCATCGCTACTTTGCAGGTCAAATTGTGTCAGACGTTTTGCTTTTTGCTTCTTTTTTTTTTTACCTGGCAGAACTTGGAGAGCCACTGTAGGTAGGTGAGTGTGGGGGGGTCTTGGCTTGACTACACAGACCAGCAGAGGCCAGAAGAGATCTGAGTGAATGGGATAAAGACTTTATTAAAGTGCAAACTTAATACAGCAGATTCTGTAAATGTAAATGTATTGCACACTTAGCAATGTAAGCCAGTCCTTGCTTCTTACCCGCTGTTCATCAGGCTATCCTGGAGCACTTTACTCTCACATGTTAGTTCACCTGCTGCAGACAAAATAATAATCAAATGAAGAGCGGAACCAAAGTAATTCCTCAATGTTGAGTTTAGTGTCGCATCAATGAATCATAAACTTTTATTCCACAGTGATCTAAGCAAAGGCAAAGACTATGAGCAGCTGCAGCTGGCATTTGAGCAGCAACTCCAGAAGAAACGATGTTCTTACTGTTGAAGTTAGCAGGCACCATGACAAAGTCATCTGTGTCACAGGAGGACGAATTCTTGCTGCTGCCACCTCCTCCAGATGAATCCTTGAGGAGAAAGCCAGCTGCCTCCTGGGTGGGAGAGGCCAGAGCTTTGGCTCGCACATGCTGAACCTCGGCGAGAGACTGCTGCAGACACGGGCAGACGGAAAGCATGAGGAGAGGGGCGCAAACGAGACAGGAATAAAGAAATACAGCAGAGAAATAATAAGCACAAACCGGTGGAGAGGCGAGGTGAGAGGTGGAGGAGCTGCTACAAGAGCTGGCAGACGCTGAGCTTGGCAAGCAGGTCATGGTCACAGCAGGGGTTGCTGTGAGAAAACAAAACACAGACATCACAGACATCGTGATCGGCTGTCTTTGCACTGCTGCCCCACGGCTCTGCTAAGGTTAGAAATGATGTATATGGACACAGACATGCAGTCAGACTTGACACTTTGACAGACTGATCCCTGTCCATATTTGCACTCAAGGTGAGCTTACAACAGACTTGTGGACAAACACATATGTCAATGAAGTTGAGACGAGCGTGTCGTCTGTAATTATCCTGCCAAATTAGTTCAGGACATATTTTGTGTGTTCTGACTTACTCTTTTTCATGGATGAACTGGCCTCCAGGAAAGGATGACAGAAGAACTCATCTACAAACAACAGCGGAAGAAATGGTGACAGCATCATTCTCTATATCCATCACATGTAGATAAAAGCAGATATCATTTGTCAGATTTGGTATTGCCTCAAATTACAAAGGTCAAATAACATGACTCATATTTATTGGAAAATACATGTCATACACAAGATTTGTTCATTACAATAACAAGTACAATTCACTGTGTGTACCGTTAATCACGTGCGGGGTGAGTTATCCTGTAAATAAATGATTTCACTAAAGTGTGCTGTTCACTGACCGAAGTCCATGCGGTCCTTGTGATTGCGCTGCAGCAGGCCCTGCAGCAGGTGCCTCAGGTGGCACGAGGTCTCTCTGGGGATACTTGGAAACCAGAAAATACCAGGGACAAGAACATTTAATCACAGGTACAGTAAGTCCAAAATAGAGATGCTAATCTTCAAAGTTCTGCTTGAATTTACAGTGAGATTGCCACGGTCATTCAGCGAAATTCCCTGGACGGCATTCAATTAATTTGATGCTTATCATCTTCAATGTGTGGCCATATCTCGAGAAAGTGCTGCGGCTGTCTGTGTTCTTGTAAATAAGACTTTCAGACACTTTTATCACGCAGCTGGGATAGATTCAAATGAAAGGGTCTGACAAGAATAATGTAAAACAGTAAACGGAGCTTGACAGAGATGTCTCCAACAGTTCTGCAAACTGCTCACTATTTCACCCCTTACTCAACTTGTTATGCAAACGTTGCAACACCATGACCAGCTTACATCTCTGTAGAAGGGAGATTTACAAAGGTCAAGATATGTGACTGACCTAAATATTAGAATTTGGGAGTGATGTTGTGACATGAGCACACGTTTAAAGACAATAATATAAAAACAAGAACATTTTTCATTGATGATTCCATGTTAGAGATTCAGCATTTCAAAGCCTAACTTCTAACTACTTAGTAGCTACATTAAACTACTTTTTTTGTCTTTCATCACAGCATTTTTACCACAATAAAATTGCGATAGTTGTGAAAACAATTCACATTCTGCCAACTCACTTGGGGATGAGATTCTTATTTTTTTCATAGAACAGCCGGAGATCCTGGGGACTGCTCGCCTGAGGATCACAAAAGCAAAATATGTCAGAAATAATAATAATACATACTTGCAGCCATAGCACATCTTAATATCACAGATGCATACATTTTAGGGTAGGATTCTACTACCTGCACTGAAACCCAAACGAGACAACCCACACGTTTAACTACACAACAACACATTTCAACGTGACGACGCTATGCAGGGCGATGAATTGTTCAAGTTACTCTGGTATTTTAAACGCGGTCACGGTCACCCTGAGTCTGTGAGCTTACAGCCCGTGCATATAGGACACTCACCTGAAAAGGAGCCTTTCCAGTCAGGCACTGAAACACAATGGTTCCTATACTCCACAAGTCGGCCTTGGCATCGTAGTTTTGGGACATAATAACTTCAGGAGCCTATTGAGGAAGAGAGAGAGACCATTTTCTGTGTGACAATCATACAGACGTGCTTGAAGGGCAATTACAGAAACAATTAAGCTGTCATCATTACACATGCTGTATAATGTTAGGATTAAAAAGTTAAACTAAGCTGAGGAGAGCTCTGCTGTGCTCTGTTTCCCATCATCACTGAAAGGTGACGCTGAAAAACATGGTGATTTATTTTCAAGGTGTCCCAACTTTTTAGTTTTATAATCAGTGCATTGAAAGATTTGAGTATGATGGCTGTTACTTTCCGGACTACCTCCTAATTAATGTGCTTACCATGTACATAGGGGACCCGCAGAGAGTTGCCGCCATCATGTTGTTCTGGAGGTACCTGGCAAACCCGAAGTCCGCTGAGGAGAGAAAGAGAGCGGTGTCGATAATATAAAAAGCAAATGAGAGAGGACAAAAGGGGGCGAGTTAATGTTTGGTGCATGAAGTGAATGTAGCTGCAGTGCATCTGCAGATCCCGAGGGCAATTCCCAAATTGATTAAATTAGAAAAATACTAAAACTCCAAGGAAAATGCTGGTGGCTGCACAAATGTCCCATAATGCTCTGAAAAACAAATCAGTTTCTCTACTACAGAATCCACGGCTCAAACAGCCATTTATTCAGAAAACTAATAAAACCTACACATCATAATCCTTCAGCGATAATGACCTAGAGGAAAACCTTTCCTGTTAGTACAAGTAATATGGCAGTGCAGTATTATTACACTTAAGTGCACTCTCTTGGGTATTATGGCTCAATAAATCCCACTCAAAATGAGATCAGGAATGTTTTCTCTAAAGTTGAATGCGCAGATAAAAAAACCAAAAATGTCAAAACAACTGCTCAGTTAATAATTAACACAAACTATTTCAATTTATTGTATCATCACACTGCTTGGCTGAATCTGCTCTGCGTATACAGTCTGTATGTGTGTGTGTGTGTGTTTGTGCCGGTGGCCCAGAGGCCGAGCAGGTTTTCACAGACTCGCGAGGATTAAAAATGTTCTGTTGTGACGCACGCCTCAGACTTCACCCCCTTCACAAAGCAAACAATTCTCTCCACAGTAAAAAGAATAAGCTTAAGGATTTAGCACTATTTCCGAACAGCTGAACACACACTCTCTGTATTTGGCCACGGCACGTCTAATTTGCGTTAAAACAACACAATTCTGGTGAGACCCGTCACACTCAAAGGGCGTGTTAATAAGAATAACTGATGTCATACATGATGTATCTGCGACTTTGCGTTCTTTATAAAACGTACGATGAAGCCAATATGATCTCTATCTAATCACTTTCTATTAGAATATATACTGTATACCCTTATCAATATCAATCATCTTGGGACAATCGTCATTATTTGCTGTTTGAATACGTTTGTGTCTGTAAAGAGCTAAAGATTTTCACACAAAGCTTCAGTAGATTCAATTAGTTTTCATTCCCACAGGGAACTTTGCTAATAAATCCCATGAGTGAAGCAACGCCCACGCCAGCTTTTTGCTTCACAACTCGCATGATAAAACATCTTCTTCTTTCTGACTGACATCCTCACACACACTGACCTATCTTGATGCAGGTGTTGTTGGAGTGGGACTTGCGCCCTGTGGGGTAGGAGAGCAGGATGTTCTGTGGTTTGAGGTCCCTGTGGATGATGCCTTTGGCCTGCAGCACTCTCATGGCCCCTGCGATCTGCTGCAGGAAAACCCGAATGGTGTCCTCACTCAGTGTGCCTTTTGCTAAAAAAAGGAACAGGAGGAAACAGAGCGGGGGTTAGGTTTCAGATGGGACAGATATCATAAACAACACTGAAATTTACTTGATAACCTCAATGTTCCTCCTATTGCGTTTGGGCCGTTTTGTTTTTAAAAATGCACCAAATACTTGATAGAAATTAAGATGGAAGCAACAAAAATCTGGTTCAACACAGGGTAGTCAGATGGGGTTGACAAAGCTCTCTTATTAGATTCTCAAATCTATGCAAATGCAATTTTTCATAGAGTCAGATCATTTTACACAAAACAGTCTAATTTTAGCTCTGAAATGTCCATAAAGTGTGGACTTTTATCTCTGTTCCCTCTCATCACCCCACTGTCCTCCTGCTTTCTGCTCTCCCTCCTCTCAAGGTCGCAGGGTTTGGTTCTGCGTCACAGAGAAGCAGACATATTTATAGCTGCACCTTCTTATCCAAAAACTTTTTGAAGTTGGGCTCAGGCTCAACTTGGACCAGGAAAGTCGTTCGGCTCACTGAGCACAGCAGGGAAGGTGTCCAAAAAATAAAATAACCATATGCAAAGATTCATTCATTCACTCATATATCACCAGATATAAATAAAAACACAACCACAACAAAATAAATATATAATACTTGAATTAGAAGTATTCACAGAGGAATATTTGAGTGAAATTCATCACACTGTGTATCTATTTTAAGAGCAAGCTTTACGTCCTGCAGAATTCCTACACATGTGACACGTAGAATATCATAATTCTTAAAATACTTTTCGCAAATTGGTTAGATCATTTTCTTGAGAGCTCGAGAAAATGAAAGTTAGGGTTAGGCAACAGCCTGGAATTATAATCCGAAGAGCAGGAATATAGAATATACTGATTTACATTAGTGTGTGTCATCTAAGCAAATCATCTCATGAGATAATGTGGTGCGTCAAAAAGTAATTCATCGTTATCTGGGGAAAACGACGACCATTTTCTCAAGATCTCGAGAAAATAATCTCGTATCTCTTAATGAGATTATTTTCTCGTTATCTCAGGAAAACAATAAAAAAAAAAATGATTTTGCACATCCTCTTTAGGCTTTTGCACATTTCTCTAATGTATCATTCTTTGTCAGTCAAGTTCCTTACACGGAATGAATTGTGTTCAGACTGTCACTGTAGAGCATGAAGCTCACTTTCTTGTCAGCAACCAACAGGGAGGACATCTAGGTATCAGCTCAAGTACTATTTCTACTGAAAAGGATTCGAGTAGATGAAATGTTGCACTTACAGTGTAAATACTCCGCAAGGTCCCCACCGTTGCAGTACTAAGATTAGAAAGAGAGACAGGAAGAGGAGGAGAGCGAGAGTGAATGAGAGAAAGAGAGCGAGAGGGGAAAAAAAACACATTAGGAATCACAGGTAACACAGAGAGCTGGCGTGCAGACGCGCTGAATAATTCAAATGCTACAGAGCCTTGAAGAGTCTGACATTAGCTGGCCTGTGAAGCGACGGGAAAATAAAAAGAGATCAGAGCCTTGATGTGCTGAAGAGTGACGTGCTTACAAAATTATGGGCAATATCACTCACAGCATTGATAGGAATGAAGGGGATTCGTTACGGCAGGTGAAGCTGCTTTAGTCTCCGCTGTGCGATCATGAAAGGCTTCCTCCAGCCATTTCCTCTTCTAAGAGCTTTATTGAATGTATCTGTTTTATATTCTCACAATTCAGTTTTCAGAGGCGGCTATCATTTTTATTGGTTTTGTTTGATTTGGCATTTATGTTAGATTCTGTTTATTGGGCTCCAAGGAGAAAGCGGTTTGTTCCATGAATACACAGTACAGCCTAGCCTGCATGCACACATCCATATGATAACATCGAGCCAATACATGCAATATAAACTCAGCGGCCACTTTATTAGATACACCTGCACAATACAATATGACCCAACATCTTTGTGACACTGATCAATTCTGATTCTGATCAATTAAGAACTAACTCATTCAATGGCTGCGTTGTATGGAAAAGTGTTTCTAATATTCCGTCCCCCTCGTGTAGGTAACTGGCTCGGACAAAATATTAGAAACATCTTTCAATACAATGTAAAATATTTTGTCTCAGATTTTGCGTGGCTACCGAGTGTACATCATGCATAAATCACATATACAGTATTTAATACACACATACAGTATACTGTGTACACATACCAGGTTACAAAAAGTACCAAACTTCTTACAACATTTACCATTTTGTAATCATTAATGTGGAAGCTACACCAATTTTCAATAGTCCCTGCATTTATAGGCAAAACACACTTTCAATTATACCCAATATGAGCAACAAAATGCCATTTTGCTGCTCGCTGGCATGCCAACAGCAACCAATTTTCTGTGAACAATGCATTTTGAGATCTGAGCCCACTCGTGGTAGGGGGGAACCAAACATTTGGAGCATTTGGAACCAGTTTTTGAGCAATTAAACTGACTGGGTGACAGCTGTTTTAAGATGATTTAATGGGCTAAGAACCAAAATCATTATTTTGTTTTGATTTCTTTTAGTTGAAATGAAGAAGACAATTCTCAACAAAATGGTATCAAGTTGTCTGTATTCCTTTGACTGCCACACAAGAACACTTGCAGCATTTGGATGGTGGCTGATGGTAATTTAACCCCCCCAACCCCCCACACCTTCTCCTCCTCC
>OMOW01112629.1:0-12640 GCA_900312555.1 Lamprogrammus exutus | reverse complement strand
AGACGTGTGCTCTTCCGATCTAATGTCATATTTGTTGTTCATGGTCATAAGTTATGCGTGATGTGGAGGCAAAAAAATCAGCAAGCATGGCAGAGCTTGCGCTGCAATCGGGGTAAAATTGCTTTCTCACTAAAATTGTACTGCACTGGGGTTCCATTGGAACCAGTCTGAGACCTCCTCTTCCAGGCGGTCTCCGATCGATTGTTTTGGTCTGCACCCGAGTGCGATTGCTGCTATCTCACCTGTCCAAACGAAACACACTAAGGGGGTAAACGCACCCAGGTGCGATTCCAACAGACTAAATGCTGCAGGTGTGAAAGCGACCTTATGTTCCCTCTCCGACTCATTAATTATTCTGCTGGTATTTAGCTGTTCAATGCGATCCTGCATTACAAGGAAGCATTTGTCTATAAATGTATTACATATTGACTTTTCTTTGATTCACAGCAGTGTTTTGTCAGGTTCTGAGTTTATTTGTTGTCAGAATTACCTAAAATGTCACAGATTGGTCTTTCAGAACTCAAGGAAGTGTTAAGTTACTGACATTTTTGTTGATTTGTCTGAAGCAGTATTGATCTAATATTTCCCCAGAAAATCCGACAGAATGTGAAAAAACACAGTAGCGCCCTTGGCTTAGCACGCTAGTGTCTTTTCACATTCTGTCAATCCACACGTGCAGTGGCATCTTTAAAGCATGCAGCAGCTGATTTCTTATCAGCAGTACCTCATTAATTTTACCTCAATTGCATCTGTGCTCATTTTACATCACAGCAATTGTCTACCCAAAATTGAAGAATTGCAGCAACGCAACATTTAACGATTAACACCTGCAACAAATCAGCAGCCATGGCTCTTTTTTCCCTGGCAAATTAGGTTTGCTAGCTTCTTGCAGAGATCCATTTTTGGAAGAAGGAAATGCTTGTCGTCTGTCTTACTTCTTGGCTGTGTTCTTATGACTAAATATAGTTTGGAGACCAGATAGGCTCTTTTGGGATTCCTTCTGGTGAAAGATCTTGTCATTTGTGACAGTCAGTTATGTCAAACCACAATGACCTCTAGACACCTGATTACAAGACAGAAAGTTTTGTGTTGTGAGCAATACAGTGATGTGAAGACTTTGGAAGTCGTATGGTGTGTACTGTAGGTGGGATTCTTTTAAACCTACTCTGAAATTGAATGGATTTCTTTGATCAAATGTGCATGTGGGTTTGCTTATTGTTTAACCTTGAGCAATATTGCTGCTGAAGTGGTAAACCTGTGCTGTGCTGTTTAATATGTGTCAATTTTCTACCCCAAACCTCGAAGAATTGCTGGACATTTTGATGGAGCTGTGCCTGTCTGGCTGAGGCCTGTTTGATACTGTTTTACAGATTCAATCCGGTAAAACTGTCAGGAGGTATAAATTGCCAGCTGAAAGGGCATGAGTGTCAGAGGGACACAGTGTGAGCAGATCGGACACATATGTGATTTGGGAACCTGATAAAAAGCAACAAAGATCCCTTTTGGAGAATTCTATTCATTTATTTTGCTTTTGGTTGAATAGCAGACAAAGTGATTGTATGTTTAGTTTAGCCATGGTCATAAAGGGCTCAAAGTCTCATGTAAAGTCTTGTTGAATGATGTTTGTGACACTGAGAGCAAAACGGCCATTTATTTTTCTCTTTACAAATCTATACACACTATGGAGAGCAAAAGCAGTTATTTTTGCTCAGCAACTCATTAAAACACGCTTAAGGCTATGTGATTGTATCATATGTTTTTGTGAGGAGGAGTATTAGTGTTGCATGCATAAAAATAGGCCATCCAAACTACTTTGAAATTACTGAGAGAAGTTATTCAATCAGATTATGACTGAAGTGTAAAATACAAATACTTATCCCTCTGCTGAGAGGAGAAAAAGTTTCATTTTCACACAATTAAAATGGAAATTGTTCATCTGATACTCGCTTAGTGACTGTAATTTTATAGTAACTGCCTTATCAAAGTGGAGCCAACCTCAGCTCATGCGGCAAAACCACCAATGCTGCTATTTGTAAGAAGAGGAGTTATGTATTGCTGTAGGGATGGTACAGAGAACAGAGGATTGCAAAAGATGCAAAGTTCCCTTTTTAAGCTTTAATGTACAAATGTATAGAAAACTAGTCTACACATTTTTTATTGAAAACTTTACAGATACTTTTTCATTAAGGACACTGATGAGGTAAAGGTAAAACCTATTATCCTTTATTGATTCTCCTTATTTACATCAAGACAGTTTAGAAAGGAGGAAATGCAGAACAAGGATTTTTAGCTGCAAGACAACTGGAGCTTGGACAGTGTTAAAGAGGCTACAACGAAATAACATGTCTCTATATATTTGTGAAATACAGTGAAGGATAAAGATAATGCAGGTCTGTGCAGTCAAAAAAACTTATAAGTAGAAATAAATCCATTCAAATTAGTAAATTGTATTTTATAAGCTTGCTCCCCTGTCGTTTGTGAAGGAACATCTCAGCCCTAATGGAAAGGGTCCAGTTGCCGTAGATGTGCCGTTCCTTTCAAATGTGTTGCCAGAGCCTCGCAAGTAGTTGATACACACACCATCTGTGTGAAGACAGCAATCTGTCTGTATGAATGTGAGCATGAGGATCACAGCGGATTGTGGCAGAAAAGACAGTAAATATGACAAAGCTAACATTGTGACATAGACAGGAAAATAAAAGAGATCTTTTGATTTGGTTCACTTGTGAATCGGCTGAATGCGAATATAAAGAAATGAATGAATTATTGAAATAACAACGTAGAGAACAGTTAAATAACTAAAGCAACACTATAGCGATAGCAAGGATGAGATTTTTCATAGAAAAAATAATAGTAGACTTTATGTTCTTCTCAGTTATTGTAATAATTCATGAAGAATTGGTTATGTTCAAGTAGAATCTCTTCATGCAGGCAAAATTATGAGATTATACTTGGTAGGAATCAAGGGACCTCATATTCTGGTCCCTGTATTTTTCAAATTGCCTTTAGTAATTATATATAACAACCACACTGTAAACAAAGATAGTGTCAATCGAGGAGATCGCCATTTTGCTTTTCTTATGAATGCAACAGAAACAGCAACAAGCAGCAGTGGTGACAGTGGAGAATGAGTGTGATCGATCAGCTCAAATTCTTAAGCCATTTTTGTAAATTTGTTATAATTGGCTTCCAAGTTTGAGTGACCATGGCTCATTATTTTAAAAGTATTGTATCTCATGAATGAAACATCAATCGACCTGATGGTGGCGCTAGAACAACAGTTCAATTTTGTCTATAACTTTGGACATGACAGAGTCAAAAATGAGTTGGTTTGTCCGTGGAGGCAAGGACATGATCATGATCCAGTCAATAACCTGTTAAATTTCATAATTGAGAGACATACTTGCAGGACTACTAAGCCTTGGTGGAGGTATGCACTCTCTGAGTGTCCTCTAGTTCTCGCTGCACTCTAATGATGAATGTTATTAACTGAACCCACTTAGGGTCAAGCTTGTTCCTCTGCTACTATCATTTGTAAAGTCAGGTCAGACCGACCATTGGAAGCTTTATTACCTCACAATGATCACTACATAAAAGATGCACACTGTCCTGTCTCGAAAATGACATGACTGAATACAAACCAGTCAAAGGTTGCTGAGTGCTGCTATGCAGAGGCAGGGGGGTCTCAGTGGGTGCGATGCGTGTTATGACAGTCCAAGGTTCATCATATCTTGACAAATGGAGTTGTTTACATCACACACAGCAGACAGAGGACATGGTACCATCAAGACAGATGGTC
The DNA here is from genome assembly GCA_900312555.1 of Lamprogrammus exutus. Lineage (NCBI taxonomy): Eukaryota > Metazoa > Chordata > Actinopteri > Ophidiiformes > Ophidiidae > Lamprogrammus > Lamprogrammus exutus. The sequence goes on along the minus strand of OMOW01112629.1, from coordinate 8,841 downwards.
TTCATTTTTCCACACGTTCCCTCTCATCTCCCTAATAGAAGTAGCGCGGGCTGTCAAGAGCAATGTCGGGGAGGCTTTCATTTACATCCAGGATAAGGATCAATAACGTCTCTATTTAAAAATCAATCATTCCTTAACAGCACGGCTAAGATGTGTGATTGTTTGAGGTGTGTTCCAATTTAGTGTTTTTCCAAACGATGGGAGAAATTAGGTGTATGTCAATTGAAGCAGCTTTGAGTAAATGTGTCTATTGTTGTTAAATGGTGGTAAATGAGTGTTTTAAAAATGTAGTTTTCTGTAAGAAATGAAATGGCAAAATAGGACAAAAAAGATCTCGATGAAACAACTCCATCGGACATGTTTTCCATTCTGTGATACTTGCCATCTTTTGACAGAAAAAAACTGGGATCTCGTGTAACATCTTGTTCACTGTGGATTTGAAATGAGAGTTCTTGAAACAAACAGGTCACCAGAGTATATCAGACAGCGTCTTATTACCTAATCTGTCTGGGCTAACGGTCACACAATGCATCCTGGGATTTAGAGGGAGCTGACATCTCTTCATATCATCATGGTCCAGGCTACCTGTCGAAGCAGCAGAAATCTGTTCGCTTCAGCTCGAGGAAGGAGGAGAGCTGGAGGTGTGTGAGGCTGAGTGGTTTGCGCTCAGTAGGCAAGAGGAATAGGTGGACGCTCGATAAACTGAGATGAGGTCACCATCAATCTCTCACCCAAAGGGAGAGATGCTTAGGAGTCTTCTAGCTGAGGATGATGAATGGCAGCCACTGGAGGAGAGGAAGCTGGTAAAATATTTGGTCATGTCTGCGGAACTCTCACTTTGGAGACACGTTTCAATGTGTTCACAAGACAGTGGACTGAGCTATGAAATCCTCCATGGTTTCTCTGCTTGTTCCACTAAAAACAATATTGATAACACCAAACAGTGATAGTTTGCCTGCATACAAAAATAAAACGATATATTCTGGCCCTGAACAAACTTGGTGTTAAATTTATTTTTTAGAGTAAAAAATATATGCATTGTACTGACTGGTCCTTGAAAATCAGCCTCTATTACCAGGCAGGGAGGGACGCAAGGGAGACACTGTCCCCCAGCATTTTGGAGGAAGGGGTGTTGAGGGGTGGCATGATGAAATGGAGAAAAATGACCCTTCATTCTTGACGGGTATGTGAAGAGGAAGAGCTGACAGTTATCCAAACAGCTTTCCGTGCAGATCTGCAGATCCGAATCAGTCACGCAGTCAGAGAGTGCAGGGAACTGGGTGTGTAGTGACCCCTTCCAAGCAGGCCCTCAGAAATAAAAGCTGTCAAAGAAAGACACTTCACACTAAAGTGATGTTTGACTGCTTCTGAGTGTTGAGTGTTCTCTGCAAGCATGCAGTTTCATCATTTCTCTAATATCTGAAAATACTTGCATGCATTAACAATCTGCTGCTAAAAACAGTGATAGTTCAATCTAAGTCGTGTGTGATTGATTTTGTCAATAAATGCACTGTTGCACAAAATATTCAATAAGTTGTGAAAAATAAGCCTACACACACTTGAGCATCTCTTTTTTACATCTAATGTGGGACTTCGGCTCTCACATCAATTCTCTTCATTAAAGAAATGAACAATACTGCAGTTTTGTAGCAATCATATTGAATTGTATTGGAGGCAATACATTACACTCAGACATCTCCTCAATTTGCAGAGCATGTCATCAAGATGACAATTCTCCTCAATTTAAAGCCTCTAATATGAAGTGGTATCATCTACAGCTACAATTATCCATCACTTACAAAGGAATAAAATTGGATTTGTGTCTCAGTTTTCCTTGTAAATATGCTTGATGCAGCGTTATCTAACATTGAGCGTTTTGCTGTTAGTAACATGATTGCCACATCCATGGATCCTTTCCTTAACAGATTTCAGGAGAGTAATTACTGATTACAGTTACCAATTTTCTGAAATTGGATAACTGTAATCCTGGAACCTGTGACATCTCAGTCCTATTGGGAATTGAGGACAGAGTCAGTGCTCTCAATGCTATGGTTTATGTTTTTAGAGGACAGATAGCTGAAGCATTTCACAAAACAATGACCTTTCTAATCCACACAAAATCCCAGATTCCGATTTCATTACAACTGGAAGGTTCACTGTTGCCAGTTCTGCCTATTTTTCCTGGGAATTTTTTTGCAATGGTTAGGGGTTTGACTGTCCTCAGAATGACCCCCCAAATACTGAGAGATGGGTGACAAATTCAAGGAAAAGTATTTAGTGTGCCTCGGCATACAGTATAAATCTACTGTAGGTATTGAACTCCAGCCTCAGTCACTCATTTGGCATTTTGATAAAGGCAATGGAGAGTGTTTCTAACACTTTGGTCCAAAATCTCCCATAAGTGTTCAATTGTGTTGAGATATGTGACTGCAACAGCATTAGCATATAATTAATATTATGTTCATACTGTAATTGTCAAACCATTCAGTGACCCCTTGTGCACTATGGATGGGAGCACAGTCAATGGCAAGTGAATTCTTCATTCATGCAGATGTACAGTATAACATCTACTATTTTTATCCCTGAATATTACTATTCATGAAAACCAATATTTACCAACTAACAGTAATGTAGACAATCCATATTGATTTCTATTCTTTTCAAATTAATGCATTTCATTATGCTGACCATCAAGTCTACGCACCAAATCAATTTTTGAAACAGTCAATGAGGTATACAGTGTTTTTTAGAGATAAAAACCAGCCCTCTTAACCAGCGTATCTCACATCCCTTCTCCAAAAATTTTTTTTTAAACCTTTTAATGTGCTAATCTACATCAGCGAGTGATGAGTTAACCCCTTGGAATGGAAGTGCAGCCCATGAAATGCACAAAACTCGACCAACCACAGCTTTATCTTCACTTTTGAACGCTCTTAAGAGGATTCAATGCAGAATATGACCCTAAAGGTCAAACCCATAATTACACTCCTGTTACCTAAGTAGAGACCTTGTCACAAATCCAATCATTGTCTGAATGAGGGCTAACCAATCTCCAAGTGAAAATGAGTTGGTTTCAGAACTATGCGCTTATAATATTGCACCTGCATTATTCACAGTGAGGCATGAAGCACCTGTACTGACTAGTGTCTCAACCTAAACATAATTGGTAGGTATCTCTCGAGTGTGCCTATCTCCAGAATCTTAATACACTGAATAATGATTTATACCTTATTAAATAAAGTTCTTTCTCTACGTGCCACCTGATTGTATGTAATTGCTGGGGATCCCAGAGTGTCTCGTCTCCCAGGTTATACTTAGATCTAGAAACTGACTGTCTCTCTGTCTGGCTATTGCAAATACTATGCTCTGTGTTTTCACCTCTGGGGAAATGGGTAAAACGAAATGTTGTTGTTGATATGGATATTGAATGTGATTTGTTTTTTCCCCAGTTAGAGAAAAAAATGCTGCCAATGCTGTGTGTGTGTGATTGATTTCCAGCAGGATACCTTGGTTGTCAAATCATTTGCTGGCATCGGGGATTGGCAGCAAAGTGTTTTTCTCAATGTTCAGTCCTTAGAGGAATGCCTTTATCAGTCAACAAGTCAGAAACCCACCAACCTCTAAAAACAATAATCATCCCATGCCACACCTTGCTCTCTGTGAGAGAAGTGTGTTTGTGCTTTTCTAAAAAAAAAAAAGCACAATACTTTGAATGGATAGCTGGGCACACAACCACATTACAGTGGCACCAAAATGGCACAGAGGAAAATATTGAGAATTTAGACCAAGACCCCACAAAATGGTACAAACTCAGGCAACACGTGAGATACCATTCTTATACTGATTTGGAATTGCAGGTTTGGTTTCCAGTTACAAGATGGGTCAAGGGTCAGACATACTAGCAGCAAAGATGGAACAGGACAAATGGCAGCAAGCTTTGGAGGTGTAGGGTTAAGATGTAGCAATGCCTATTAGGGATGGCTTTACGACTCTGGAAGTTATCTAGGAAGTAACATGCTTGGTTTTATTTAACCAACATGGCCACATACAACACAGAGAAAACATTTTTTAACCAAGGAGTTAGAGCTACCCAAGCCCAGAAACAGGTAAGTTACAACAAGTGAGTAACAAGACTAGCAACCCCATATGCAGAGGCTAATGCAGACCCAGTAACAATAATCATTAAACAATAAAACAAATACAGGAAAATGACAATGAATATTACACTTACCTTCATCAGGTGGACAGAAACTGGACTCCAGTGGATAGATAATATTGCTGAGAGTCTCCTGGATGTGTAGGTTGGCAATTATTTACTAGAATGTTGCCATAAGAACTTGATAAGCCAGCTGTACGTAAGAGCTGCATGTTTATCATCTTATGTTGGAGGTTTTTCGACTCCCACTGATCAGATTATCGATTATGAAAGTACAGTGTAATGTATATGCAAGTAAGACAAGGTGGCAATCGTGCCAATATGGAAACCTCTTTCTAGTAAGAATATCTAATCACACACACTGTGAGGCCTTTAGTAGTTTAAATGCACCACTATTCTGTATATGTAGATCTACATAAATACATTACAAGACAGAGAATGATGGCATATATATTTGTTGAATAATTCATATGCTGAATGATATAGCAAAGAGCATAGCCATGCATGCCATGTTTTCAGTCAATGGCAGAAAAAGAAAGAAAAATCTTTGACAGCATGCTGACTCTGGTAAAATTGCAGAATGTGTGAGGTTGCAAAACACCCAGGGACCCCTGTAAAGACCCTCAGGATTGTTCTAAAATAAAATCTCACCCTCATTAATTGACCGTTGTTGAGAACAAAAGCGATAATGAAAGATCGCTGAGCACTTACACTTGGGTGTTAAAAGCCATGTTAAAATTGGATTGCTACAATGGTGCCAAAACAAAATTACAGCCAATCCTTACACGTAAATAGAACATGATTACTTTATGGTGTTGCGTGGATTGTGCCTTATGTTAATGCAAAATAAGCCAGACTGTTGAATTTATAAATAACACGACACCAGAGAAATTGTGAGACTTACCAGCTGATGACTTGACATTCAATAATACTGAGGAAAATGGTAAATCCTATTCTGATTAGAAAATGAATTATTATTTTTTTCAAACATCATGTCAATACAATTATCAAATAGAAATTGGAAAAATCCAAGTTAATGAAACAGATTTCCTCAGTCTCTGAGGGGGCATTAATTCACGTAATAACCCAATGAAAATACATTATCCTGCTAATTATACAGCTACTTACCAAAGAAACAGATCATTTGTAGAATTTATTAACAATATATACATTTTAAATGAATTTATTGCCAATTATAAGCTTCAGCTGAGAAAAATGGTCCAAATGTGTGTCAGTGTCCTCACCTGTGAGCTTTCAATGAAAAGAAAAGTCCCACTGTGTGTGTGCGTGTGTGTGTGTGTCCGTGCCCTGAGAAACTTAGCAATTTAGCATGAAAATATAGTAGTTATCACGTTTTGTGTTGTATTTACATTCATATTTACAGATTAAATATAGTGGTTATCATGTATCATGTTGTATTTACATTCCTAACACGGACAATCCGCTAGCTTAGCAAATTAGCATTCACAGAGACTCTACGCTAGCTTAGCAATTTAGCATGAAAATATAATGGTGATCAGGTCTCACGTGCCACGATTAATTGATTGACCGATCAGAATTGAGCTCTACATAGAGTCCTGTAATAAATGACTGTGTGTTTAATCAAGCATGACTTTAATCAGCATTAGCATTCCCTCATCTGCAGGGCTTCCTCTCATAAACCAATCAGGCAACAAATCATACATATTCAGTAAACAGATTGTTAATAATTCCATCCACATATGTCCTACTATTAATTTTTACCTTAATCACTGTACAGACAAAAATGGGAGTACAGTGTGCAAGTAACGTTTGTCATGTGACAATCTTACTAAACATTGGAAAGATTGTTAAATATGAACAATTTTCAAACATTTAACAAGACTAAACCTTTGTCAATGTTTATTAGTGTCGCTTGCTCTAGACTTGAATTCATGACTTTTTTCTCTAAAATGTTGCAGCAATGTTTTGCCAACTTAAAGTGTTGTGGAGGTTAATGTGTCATGTTGAGACCTTATGGCAAGAATATGGACAAAATGCACCTAGCTCACCACCTTTAAGTCTTTCTATTTGGATCATGGTTACTTTGGAGAGGCTGGGGTGAGGCTGAATGACCAAAACTAAGGGCCAGTTTGTTTATGTTTTGTGGTCAGGGATTCACACTGAGCAGCAAAGCTCACTTTTTCAGCGAGTCAATTTCGTGGTATTCCAGAAACTAGTCTCTTAGATTACCACAATGGGGATTATCTCACCCAAGCTGTGTTGATCCTTCCACCAGCCGAGACACGTGACACGTTTGCACCCAGTACAAGGAGATGTGGGTGGGGGCAGATGCACTGTATCCCTACACATTTTCTTAAATGGCTGCCATAAACATAATGCATAACTAACCTGCAGGTATTTTTGGATGAGCAATCTACAAGTTTCAATATGAATTTTTGGATTACTTACAACTTATATTCAGCAATTTCCTGCCTTATCTCCTGATGCTGACACAAAAGTTTTTAACCTTAAAAATATAATGTTCCCTATGCAAATGCTTTACACACATTCTTATCCTTGTGGAGACATTTGGATCTTACAAAAAGGTTCAAACATAGTTCACACACTCAGCAACACAAATCCAGAGGTGCACATGCACCACCTGAGCAGCAGAATCATCACACAGTTCAACCTGCTGAATTGCATCCACCTGGGATCGCAGGCAGCTACAGTATGTATGCAGTATTTTAGCCATAAAGAAATGGTATAACAAGAACATCCTCTAACCTAGTTAACATTCAGAGGTGGTGCTGGTGTCCATCTGGGACACCACCAGCATGTTGTTAAAAGTTTAAGGGGAATTGGACATGTAGAGTCCATTGCTGTGTATTTTTCCAACAGCGGTGTGACGGCCTTGTGTATTATACATACATACTATGGTATGAAAATAAAGGAGTAACCTGAAGTGAATGTTTGTATGGCCTACTTTTCTTAGTGTATCCTCTGCAGTGCGTTGTACTGTGTGAGGCCATGTTACCCTTGCACTGGGAACATGTGCAGTATTGAGTATGTGCTGTGTGTGGATATGCAAGCTGTCAGGTATCAATATGTCATAAACATCACAAAGGTGGTACATGTGCATGGCAATTAAAGTGTCTGATTTTTGTAAATGGATGCATAGGGTAAATGTTGCAGTAATTGTAGTCTCCATTGAAATGCAGTGATTGTACTTGTCAGAAAACATGACTGCTCTGCCTCTGGAGTATATTTAAGAGGTGTCAAACAGGATCCCTATTGCTTCAATGGGATTTTGTTGACAATGAAAATAATAGCTTTAGACGGCTTTCCAAATTAAAATTCCACAGCCTTTTATTAGTAATGCTCAACAGTTGAAAGTTGATGGCAACATGCCCTTCTCTGTTCCTCCTCTCATCTGAGGTCTGTCAGGGTTGCAGGTGACACAAGTTGTATCATTACCAGTGCAGTTTGATGGCATTAAAGTCTGCAAGGTTTTCAGTAGCTTTAAAGTTTTTCACTTTACAGGCAGTAAATACACCTTGACTAATATTGACTGAAAGCATACTCATCATCATTAAAATGGCATTTTTAATATTTTTCGAATTTGACATTGACTGAGGCAACATTATGCCTTTTTGTACTGGAATACATACATTACTATTCCTAAAACTACAACCACTACTTTATATGTTTAGAACTCATTTTTGCCCCAAAACACCTCCATTATCCTTATGGGTAGGCACATGGGGAAAATGAAACTAGGAGACGCTTAAACTAATCCTTGATTTCAGCCATTGTTTTGTTGCATAATTTAAATAAGCTTAGGCAATACCCTGACATTCTCTTATAAAATCATTTGATACAATTTTGAATTCCCTCAATTGTTCCCTCAATGATTGCAAGTTGTCCAGGCCCTCAGGCAGCAGAGCAGAATCCTCACTCCACCATGCATCACAGTCATGATAAGGTTTTATGGTTGGTGTACAGTGCTATTTTTCTTCCAAACATAGTACTGTGCATTTCTGCCAAAATGTTCTGGTTTCTGGTTTCGTCCACTGTGTCCTTCTATGAATGCCATTGTTTTGCAGTGTTTTTGTAAAAGTAGACGTGTGAACACAAATGTTTGCATGTCTTACACATTTCGGCAGGTCTTTGCTGTTGCCCATGGGTTCTTTTTCATGTCCTTCGGCATTCCATGTCGTGCTTTTGGTGTGACTACACGATAGATAAAATAATGTGTTTTGATAGGTTGGTAGTTCACTTGCACAGGAGAGCAGAGTCTGTCAGTAACCAGAGTTTGTGTGCCTTTTTAAAGGGCAGGACATTTCTACAACCCACTACACCAATCTCAGTTTCATCTGAATCCAATTCGCTTTTGGAGAAGTGAAGGTTTACTTTTTAAAAACTAGACTGTGGTTGTTAAATGGTGTTTTGAGTATTGACCGGAACACAAGAATTATTTCTTTCCATTCTTTCAAGCAGATTGTGTTTCTTTATTACAAGGTTACCAGATGTCCCCGTTTTTGGTGGCCTCTCCTAGAAACGTTGCTGTTTTTTTTTTGTTTTTTTTTGTTTTTACTGTGCATTCAAAACAGCCCACCCCTAATCCCAGCCTACCCCGGCCCTCCATACTCCCCCCTGAAGACGCGCTCACGTTTTCCAAATCCAACTTCGTGAGGCTTTCCCTTTTTTTGTTCGCGACAGCC
>OMOW01112628.1:0-15641 GCA_900312555.1 Lamprogrammus exutus | reverse complement strand
ACAGGGAGCATCCCTGGACATTTCAGGGAAAGACTCACTTTTGAAGTCACACTCTAATTTACACCAACTGGCTTCATAAACCATTTTTAATCAGAAGCTAAAGCAGTTAAATGCAGTCCAACACGTTTTTCAAACAGGCAGTGGTGTGAATGTCCTGTGATGGAAGACGAGGAGGATGATGGTGACACAGGCAAGGAGAAGCCATGGTTAACTGAGTGGACGGCAGAGACGCCTCTCAGACTGAAGGAGTCAGAGTTGAAGTACAAAAGGTCAGAGCAGAACGAACAGGAGACGCACAAGAGGACAGACGGTCGTTTTAAGATTTTGCTCGAAGAAACGGGACTCCAGTACATGACTACCATCCTCCCTCTTGTGTCTCTCTCTCATATACACATAGTGACAATGTATGTGTTTGCATTAAAAAACAAATATGAGCAATACAGTTTCTTTTTGAGAACATCAAGTTTTATTTGATGATTCATTTCATCAACAAATAAGGCAGGTTTCAGAATCATAAAGTGCATTGTAACAATTGTAATCTTCTCACAAACTACGTTGAATGAAATGGGATATTAGCCTGCAATTACCTTTTCTGACCTGAAATCAATTATCTACCTGAGTCTTCATCAAAATTCAACTTGTAACCTAAATAAAATCAGAAAAAAAATTAAAAAATTCTTAATGCCTTTTCCATCAAGTAAAATCATAAAAAGTTAAAATACAATACAGTACTGGCACTAAAAGCGTGTTAAGAAACCCTAAAAACAAATTAAAAATCATATAAAGTTAACTTACACCCAGCTGTGGATAGCCTAACACACGTTTGTACCATTTAATCAAAGTCATTCTATGTTTAATTCTACACCAGAATGTCCTTACTTCATCTCTAACAGAATAAGTTACATAATGATTTTACTTTCAACTACAGTAGTGCTGCATTCAGAGTATTTTCCCTCATAATTCTTCATTGTGCTACAGAAAAGCCAGAATGAGAAACAAAATGGCTGTGATCATATTGCTGTTGTTCCTTTGATATGTAGAAATATTATTGCTGAATCAAAAGCTAAGATTATTACATATTACATTATTCCTAAACCCCCTCAAACTTAACTCTGACTGGAGGATGACGCCTGAGCTTTATCCTGACTGAGGCATGTCAGATTTTCGCACCTTTGTTTACAATCAATAGCAGAACATTTCAGGGCGCGGCGAAGGTCTGCTATGACATCACTGAGACAAGATAAATGAAAATTTGTCTCACTATCTAAGCTTCCCCATCAGGTTAGGGACACGACATGAGCATACAGTAAATTTCATGGCTTGTAAATTAGTGCAAAGCCATTGTACAACTATAAAATATTATTAAACCAACACCTCAAAAAAAATAAAGAATTTATTCTTAATTATTCTCTTTAAATGCTTCATCGAATTGCAATATTTGTATTAAAAGTCCCTGGGATACACATCAAATGCTTCTAGTGGTTGAATAATTTTGATCAATACTTATCTGCAAATCAATAACGGCTCAATCATATTTCATCGGCCTAAGGATTTGTAGAAAACCGATTTATTGTAGATGTGTATTGCTGCTGATAGTCAACTTTGGTGATAATCGCTATCTAAACATCAGTGTGAGCTGGAGCAGAGAGGTTCAGCTCACACACTTTGTCCCAGTGTCCCACTACTCTAGATTAGAACATCTCAAATATCTTCGATCTGCTAAACATTTAACTGCAGCAGATGTAACGCTCACCATAATTTTGAACAGGCAATCACAGACGTTCACCGAAGAAGTCAAAGTCGCTCCTGTGTGCTGTCAGGCACTGCTGTAGAAGTGCTGGAGGAAGACCACAGGGTGATGCTTCTGAAACTCTTTGAGCAGCCTCCTCCTCTCTTTGGCGGGCAGGCTCTCGCTCTGGGAGATGTCCTGCAGAAGCTGCTTGAGGCCCTCCAGGGTGGCGGCCTCGCGCTGGTCTTCATATTGCTGTGGTGTCACCTGCTGGCAGAAGGTGAACACTGCAACACAAAGTCAGGAAGAAGACAAATCAGATTTTGTTTTCCACAAACCACTGCAAATTTCAGATTTGTCTGTAGTTGACTTACTGGTAATGGAGTCGGGGTCTTTACCCTGCTGCATTTTCCTGAGTGTTTTCCTCACAGCTTCCGTGAGGGATGTAGGAATCTGGATTCATCACAGGAAGAGAATGTGTTGAGTAATGCGAAACTTGCACGTTGTCTTTAAGAAAGCATTCCAAAAGAGAAAGAGAGACGCACCTTGAGGAGCTGAGCGTGATTGTCCATGAGAAACAGCAGCAGGGTCTCGCTCTGGGATCGAGTCATTTCGTGATTCTGCACAATTGCTTTCTGAAAGGTGCGGCTGACCAAAGCTCTGTTGTCAATCTGAAAGTCAAAACCACCAATGACAGAATCCGTCGGATCGGAATCGGCTATGAAAACACGCTGGAGTTTGTGTTGACAGTTTGTGTTAGAGAGGCGTGTGAGCTACCTGTTTGTGCAGACGGCAGGCATCTGGGTGAGCTGCTGTGGCCATGAAAGCCAGGAGTCTCCGGAGTTCATCTCTCACGCTCGCCTCCAGGAGCCGAAAACACAGCTGAGAGGCTTTGACAGCATCTGGCACCTTCCCTTCATCTGGAAGAGGGCAAGCGAAGTCAAGAGGGGGCAAGTTATGAGCTCAACACAGATAGAAAACGACTATAAACTTTCCTATAGGTGTAATTATGCTTCATACGAACACATGTCCATGATTCCTATGACGACACAAACACAAACATCATAAAATCTCTGTAAAAGATATAGAGACTTACCCAGCAACTTCAGGATGGCAACGTGTACATCCAGGTAGCGCGCTGACAGTAGTGGTGATTTTTCCTTTCCACCATAGTGCTTAGCAATGGTGTCAAAGAGCGTTCGCTTTCTGCAGGCCAACCGCTCTGCCTCGTCATCCTCTGAGGAGGCATTGCCGCCCTGCAGGCTGAGCTGCTCTCCTGCCATCACAATCAGCTGGTCAGGGAAAAGCTCTAAGCAATCAGCCGCCGCCGACAGCCACCCATCCAGTCTGAGAAAAGAGGGCGATGATACCAAAATGTCACCGTTTGCGGTAAATATTATCGATTGAAGATTTAAATTCTTTATGCAACTGCCTTTCAAAATGAAATATTTGAGTCATACAATATTTTTATTACTGTATTTTACTATTTGTTCATCATTAGGTATCACTGACTGGGGCAGGTTAAACACGTCAGGCAGCTCTCTGTCCAGGCATGTGTTTGAGATCACCAATTCCTGGTGGTGGATTGCCAAAGGTGCCCTGCAGCTCTGAGGCTGAACCCTGGCAGGAGAGGTCAGAATGCAGTCCAACATGGGCAACTCCACTATCTGCAGCAGCTGGAGCAGTGTCTGCTGCTTCCACACCTCCTCCATCACTGGTGGAGTGAAGAATAGTGAAGAAACAAAGAGGAAGAATGAGAGGAGCTCTTGGAAATGTACACAAGCAACGTGAGTAGCTCAGCCTTACCAGCCCTGGAGAGAAAAGCAGACGAGGTGGGGGCTGTGGTTGGAGGTGGAGACAGGGAGGGCCGCAGACTGATGGCCCTCAGCAGCCGCTCCACCCTCTTGTCTGACGGCCCTACAGCGAAGGGATTGGAGATGGTCCTCAGCTCATTCAGCCTTCAGAGAGAACATGAAGGATTATGATCAATATGATGATGTCTGTGTACATGAGTTGTGAATTTTACAGTGGGTCAATACAATAATATGTTTCAGTTCGATGCACAGTCACTTCAGTTTGTAAAGGAATTAGTAAATGAAGGTGCATTACAACATATCAAACACTGGGGATTTCGAGTAAAACCAACCTGGAGCTCTTCTTCTTCTTCTTCGTCTCCGGCTCCTCTGCGAGCATGCTTTCTGAATCACTGTCACAATCTTGCATGACAGAGCTCAGCGAGGCCTTACAGTCCAGAAAACGGTAAAGGCTAGAGCTGCTGTCCTCAAAGGTCAAATCTTTGTCTCGACGAAACAGCTTTGTGCCAACCGGCTCAAACACCTTGGCTTCCATCAGAGCCTGGCAGAGTCGCGCAGCTTTGAGGCGAGACACTTCACTGGCACAAAAAACCACATTCTGCATCAAGTAACTGAGGACGGCGTCCACAGCGTCTGAGCCAGTGAAGCAGTCAGGATGAACACGGAGATGCCTCCTGCAGCAACGCACCTCCACCTGGGTTTGCAGGGCCTGGATGATGTTATGCCACAGCTGGGTGGCACCAAAGGGCCCCGAGAAACCTATCAGGACACGAGGAAGTCAAGGATGAAAACAGGAGGATACCAAATCCCACAGCTTTACGGTCATAATAGACCAAATCATCATTCAGTCTCACATTTCACCTGGAAATGGGCATTAATTCATTTATGTCATATGCTTCTTTGTATCAACGAGTAATATTAATTTATTATTCTGTTATTGTATTATTTTATAATTGTGTTATTGTATGTGTTCTAATGTTTAATACATATTCAGATGGGCACGTATTGAACTTTCAAAGAAAAAAACAACAATACACAAGGCACAATTAAACTAAAAGTCACCAGTTAACCTGGCCACTCGTTAATCCATAACACAGAGTAGCAGGCTAACATATTGTTAGCACTGTCTGTATAACTCGAGCTTGCAAGATTACGTTTAAACAATGGAAAACTACTTATCAAGAAATTCAATTACAACACAACACGTACCGGGCTGAATATTTTCACGAAAACTTCGCGTTTGGCTGTTCAATCGTCTGAACCGAGGAGTCAAATCGCCCGCCATCATTTTGGTTGACTACTTTTTCTTCTTCTGTTGTTTTGTGGCCGCTAGCAAACAATATTACGTGCATTGTCGCCACCTTCTGACAATAAGTGAGAAAACAGGAAGAATCTCAAAAGGACAAACTAAATATATATATAGTAATAATTCAATGATTTTATCATCTCTTATCAAAATTCAAATACACACCCGCCCCCTCAGAAACTTCACAGGTTCTAACAAGTCATTATCAAATTATGAAACAAATAATGTGTTTGTTACCTAAATCACTGTCATTTGTTAATTTTGTCAAATACTAGTCGGTCCAAGTTGCAAAAAACACTATAAATATAAATAACATACATATGTAAGTATACAAGATATATTATCTAAATAAAGTATATTGCATAATTTAAAAAACAAAGATGCGGATCATACCATTTAACACAAGGTTTATATTAGATGTAAAATCTTGCATTACATCGCCCTTACTATTACATTACCTCACACAATGCATTTATCTAGTTTTGTGTGTTAATATTCATAAGTTATAATTTTGAGAGAACATTTGAGCGTGCAATTCTAACCCGTAGTTTCGGTCTTTGTTGTCTTGAACACCCCCGTGTGCGGAATGGTTGTTCCTGTTTGTCTCAGGAAAGAAGGACCTTCACACTGATATAAGCAACTCGGAACCTTGGCGTCTTTGTCCCTAGACGAGTTATTTCTGGCGTCGGTCTCCCGTTTCGGAGACTTGAATGAGGTAACAGTCTTATTTTCTTATAACACTTTAAAGTTAGTCGTGTGATTCGGTAACCTTACAACTTTAGATAGGTTTTGCTCGCTTTGTTGTGGAGCGGAAACTCGGGTTCAGTCGACGAAGGTTCTCGTCCCGAAAGCTCGTTTGTTTACACTGCAATGTTGTGTATAGTAAAGAAGCCAAACTAGCCCGCATTAACACGATTGTTAAATATAACTACTCAAAAACAGCTCCCAGTGGTGCTCCAGAGTAGTTGCAAAGAGTGACATATTAATTCAGTTATAGTTTGTCATGACCAAATTTTCACAGTATTGAAAATTGGTCCAAACCATGGAAGCTTCTATAAATGCACGTAAATGACGTCGTATAATGACAATAATGTACGTGGAATTATGGCGACATATTTAGGATCGTTTTTAGCGGTCACAGTAAACATCAGTGGTAACTTTGACAGCTTTTGTCAGCTTCATGGAGTCACTGCACTGCTTGTGTTGCCATATAAATACATCGTGTATTTGTGTACACGAATGTTCTTGTTTTGTTCTGCAGCTCGGGTCACGTGTACCCAGCTCTCTCGCGTGTGTGGATATTTATTAGCCACGTGAACTGCAGTGGAACCAAAGGCTTTCCTTGTTGGGATAAGCGACAAGGGTCTTCAGCCAATAAGGAAGAGTCCTCGTGGAGCTGGCCCACCCCCCCACGTCTACTCTTTTGTTTACAGTCAGCTCTGCATCCCAGAAGGTTGTAGTGTAGTTCATTCATGTAACCGCGTGTAGCCTCCATCAGAACAACCTCTTGCAGATAAAAACATGTAACATATTTGCACATGTGGCATTCATTGTAATCACCTGACTAAACTACAGGATGTCAGTGTACTCTTGCTCATACTTTCCCCGCACAGAACTTTCTTGCCCACATTAAGAATTTGTCTCACAGCTTGGCTCTAATACACTCAAACATCACTCAAAACAACTGTGTACAGGGTAAGAAAAAAAACAACGATATATTAAAAAGTTAAAGTACAAATTTAAAGTGTGAAAGAGGAGTTTTATTCTCTGCCGATTTAGGGCACTTAATGCACGAACTATAAAGGGCCCTGGGGAGTCTGTGTCTTTTCCTCGACGGGAGCAGCTCAAATTCCTCATAAAAAAGGTGGGAGGGACTGTCGGTGATTTTCCGTGCCCTTTGCCAAACTCGTCTGTCAAAGCAGTCAGATAGTGTTGACTGCTGCTCTCCACAATCATCTTACTGGCAACTTTAATTACTCTGTCCAACCGATTTTTTTGTTTCAATATACTCTTCAACATTTCAACATCTTGGGCGGTAATAAGTAGTTATATGTAGTTGTCTCTCTTTGCTTTCTGTTTAATTTTCGAACGTGGCTTCGGGCATCAGCTGTAGGAGCTTCGGTGAGGTTGGCCGTGTTGTGGCCAAAGAAGCCTGGGTCCAGTCTCTTCCTCAAGATGTTGATTGGGGCGGAGGTCAGGGCCGGGTTTAGTGAAAAAAAATTTCCACACCAAACTCGTCAAAGCCATTTTCTTTATTGACATTCCTATGGCATGCACAAACAGGAAAGGCCCTTCCCCAAACGTTGTCATCGAAGTTGTCAGAATGTCACTGTCTTTAATTGCCCTTTCCTTTCTTTTGAATTTAAGGGCCGTTTATTCACCTACTAATTAGGAGCCGTGCCTTCAGACTTTACCTATATGTCCAAAGTATTCGTCTTTTTGGTGTTGTTGCAGTGGGTCTGTGATAATGGCATGTTGACTATCAAGCAGCCTAAAGAGGTTTACTTACAATGAAGGAGCAGATGACAGACCTAATCCATAATCAGCACTCCAGTCTGCTGTGCTCCCATCACTTCACAGATAATCTCCGAAAATTGGCCTGCTGCTTTGCTGTGACCTGCGGTATCTTTCAAGTCTGGCAAATGATGCAGTGAATGAGCCTCACAGCAGGAGGTCACGTTTGCTAAAAGCAGAAGTCACTTAACCCCCCCACCCATCCGGTCTCCCCTCGTGCTATCTTTAAACCAAAAAGAGCAGCGAGGGGAGTGTGTCTTCATTTTTGACAGGAGATAACTGAGACCAGGAACAGGAACACCCCAGGGTCACCCTGCCAGTAATGTCGGGCTCAGATTATAGGAAGGCAGAAGCCTGTTTCATTTTAGGTATTACAATGATCAAATTATGTCTCGGTGCTGTTATTTGTCAAATGTGGTGATCGGTGTTACTGTGAATGACCTTATTAAGTATGGATTTGGTTTGGCCTTCATATTTGTGATGAAGAATGCAGAGAGACAGCAGAGGGATGGATGTAACTGGATCTTGTTGACAGTTGAGAAGCCCATTGTTGTCCCATGCTGCCCTGGAGACATTGTTGAGCTTGGACCAGCCTGAACAGTGTCCCTTTTGTCCTCAGGGATGATTGTCTGTTGTTTAAGCCAAATATGGAAATGGTTGTGTTTGTTTCCAGGTACACTTTTAATCAGTAAGAGTTCCTTCCATTGTGACACTGTCGCTCCTTTGTGAGTTTAAGAAGATCTTGACATTTATACCGGAACAGTGAAATACGGCGTGCTTATTGAGTGTGACTTCCCTGGCAACATCAGCTATTGCTACTATCTATACTCTCTCTCTCTCACACACAGGTATTGTTTGCTTATTCGTGTTAAATTTCCTGTTTGGGCTGGCAAGCAAATGTCCTCGTCAAATACTACTAATTAACATGACAGTTGATGAAGAAAGACGGAGTATGAAACAAGCGAAGGGTTAAGATCCTCTTTTCACATGCAGCTCTGACCCACGATGCCTCTAAACGATGAGCGACCCACTTCCACGTCCGGCGGCGAGGACCAAGGTAGCGACGTGGACTCCTCGTCTGAGCGCCGTGACAGCCTGACGTCCGCCAGTGACGTCGAGTGCTCTCGCGCGAGCTTCACCAGCGACGGCTCCAGCAAGCACTGCACGCCCTCTTGTGAGTTTGTCCTCCTACCATTTTTTGGGCGAGACCCAAAGAAACCGCCTCTTTGTTGACAACAATTCATATTTGATCAAAATCTGGTTCCCGCAGCCAGTCCGCCCAAAATCCTAACTCTGGATGAGGTCATGGCTGCTGCCCAGGATATTATCAGTCTCAAATTTGCCCATGAGATCATCATGAACCGCAACGTCCTTGTGGAGCCGGGGAACCTACCTCAGAACAGGTACGGCTACTGCGTCCACTTCTTCACCTCGTGATAATGAGTCACAGTTTCATAAGTGAACCAAAGTTGGGTAAAGAGGTAAAGAGTCACAATTGCACGCGCTGCAAGAAGAGTGAGAATGTCTACTACAAATTTTTCAGTTTATTGAAGATGGTCAAAGATAACGTCCACAAAGCCTACTGGGACATCCTGGAGTCTGAGCTGAACGACGACCCGCCTCAGTATGAGCACGCCATCAAACTAGTGGAGGAGATCAGAGAGGTCAGTTCATACAGTCTGATGAGAGAAAGAGGCCTTGGGTAAAAGCTTAGGTAGCTCACGATGAGATCAAGTGTAAACTTCAGTACGTTCAGCGAGTTCGCCTGGTCTTAAGTTTACAGCAATGAAGCCTTGCATACTTGTAAATGTATACATTTCACATTATATTTTATGTTTTTATATTCTATTATCGTTTTCCTCACTGGATAGATCTTACTGTCATTCCTTAATCCGGGCGCAAATCGGATGAGGACCCAGATCATGGAGATGCTGGATTTGGACCTGATTCGCCAGCAGGCTGACAATAACGCCGTGGATATCCAGGGGCTCGCCTCTTCCATCATCACCACCATGGGCAAGATGTGTGCGCCGTGCAGAGACGAGGAGGTGAACAAGCTCCAGAAAGGCACGGATAACATCGTGACGCTGTTCAGGTAAGTCGCAAAGGACTACGTCACGTCATGTCTCTTAACTGGCGCCATCTGCATCGAGAAGATTCAGTGATGGCCATTTCAAACTACAGAGAGACAAAAACTTATGCACATTAATCACTGTGGATTTGTTGTTTCTACACATAAGGGAGATCTTTCGTGTGCTGGACCTGATGAAGATGGATGCCATCAATTCTGAAATTGATTTTCTGAGGCCTCTGCTGCAGGGCATGAGTGTTGAATGTGAGAGGAGCATGTTCCAGAGAGTCTTGGACAAAACGCCCAGTAAGTCAGTTTTCTAACTTTGAACACGTTTCGCTATTTTTGTGCGCATAAGGCTTATTCGATCAATGATGAAAATGTCCTCAGGTGCTTTGACGCACACCACCTCCTGGATCAAGTCATCAATAGAGGAGCTGCTTTCGGCCTCTAACTCCAGCACGGGTCAGAGCAGCAGCCAGGAGAAACAACAGAAAGTGCTGCCTGGACCATTCCAGATCATCAATAATGCCTTTCTTCACATCCTCACGTGGGACTACAGCAAGTGCCCACTGCCTGAGGTGAGCGTGTACCAACCACATGTCCTAATTTGTGAATCAGTGAATATCTTTCTAAACTCCCTAATTTTCCAAATTTTAATTGTTTGAGCATTGTTGTTGTCTTGTTTAGACCCTGATGACTCAAGAGATGCAACTGCGAGAGATCCATAGTCAGCTCCAGCAGTACCAGGCCGTAAACGAGGTGCTGCTCATCGTCTACAGCACCGTCGGAGGGCCGATCCAGGGCCTGGCCTCCCTGAGTGAGCGTCTGAAGAGGATGGCCAGTGTTCTGCTGGACGGCATCCACAACCCGTCAGTTCACTTTTTTTCACCCCTTACATCCGTAAACACATCCACCACTTCACATGCTAGATCTAACACGCAGCATGCAGTGATGTGTTTACTCATTCAGCAAATAAAAGCTGTGATTGCGGCTGAAACCACACCTCTCCTCTCCTTTTCTGTCATCTTTAGGCACTTTAATCTAGAAGAGGCATTACGGGGTGCCAGTGAGCAGATCTGCTGCGAGCTGAACAAATCGTTGACGGAGAGGAATTACCCTGCGCTGACCCCACCACTGCAGGCCACGCTCACGGGCCAGATATGCAACATCACCCAGAGCGACAATCCCATCCGCATGCTAGTCGGTAAGACGCAGTGCACAGAGGCGACTGAAGGGCCGTGTGGTGCCTCAGAGTTCTTTCCGTCTCATTTAAGTCTCGTATCTCCTTTCCCTTCTGCAGAGGATCGCGTGCATCAGTACTTCAAGACGCTCATCTGTGAATCCAAGCCCCAGGCCAAACTTGAACAGGTACCTGCCGGCCTGAGCGCCATCAAGCCTGAACTTACGTCTCTGGGAGCGAAGTTCGTCTCCCTGGTCAACTACAACGTGAGCACCTATGGACCTTTCTACTCAGACATTATCAGGAAGTTGTTGTTCAGCGACAGCCCACCGGCTCCAAACCCTCCTCTGGACACCGCTCAGGACTCCGTCACCTCCAGTTAAAACAACTGCGTATGCCAGACTGGCTCCTATTGGTTCAGAGAACATTTGAGAAATGTTTCTGTTTTGGTTTGGGTTTTGTCGCTGATTAAAAAAAACATGTAAAAGATAAATTCTTGAACATAGTTTGGCTTTAAGCTGTTGTAATGACCTAATTATGAAGCGGCCCACATGGAAAACTCACGGTGCCCCTGTATGAGAGCAGCAGCGATGGTGCAGCGTAGGTGCCACGTTGTTATTGTGACCTGCATCCTTTTTGGTAGATGTTTTAGACTTTTATGAAGACTTGATATTCGCAGCTTCAAAGCAGAACACCAGTGTAATGGTGAAAATTGTTTTTCTGTTGAATCTTGATGTGACGTGATGTGAATGTGTCAAAGGATGTAGTCCAACCTTTCATACCTGACGTCCATGGGGCTAAACCTTAACTAAAATGCTTGTTTATAAGCTTCTCCAGCAAAGAGGAAGAAATTAAGTCCTATATATTTATATAGAAAAAGCAGAGATCAATATCAGAAGATTTAAATAGAATACATTATTTGTTACTGTTAAATGTTCACTATATGGTACAATTACTAAAGTTTGCTATAGTACAGTTATCAACCCGAGCATCGAAGTGCCATCTTTCTAAGTTCAAAGTAAAGTAAAATAAAGGAATTAGCTCACGTGATTGCTCTCCCTAACTGTCTGTAGTTTTTGTTTTTGTTTTACTTAAATTCCACTGATGTTATGAAAGGGCAAAAAATGGAAATGCAGAACTTGTTGGACTTTACTTTGTAAAAGGTAGAAAATGTGTGCATGATTAGCTTTGTGTTGAGGTTTTAGTCATTTCAGTTTTTATTTGAATAGTTTGTTGGATTATGTGTCATATGTTGGATGTTATGTGCTTATTCTCTGCCTGTGGAATCTTGGTTATTGGTTTCGTTGCTGTGTTTGTTACATTATGAGGTGCTGTAGTTGTTACAGTATTGCTTTGTTGTATTACTTTTACAACTTTTACAAGTAAATGAAAGGTGCTGATCTCCAAAAGATTTTGTCTATAGTTTGCAAATGACCCAAAGATGCTGAAAGAAAAGGAATTATGTATTTTTCGTGTATATGATAATGTTTTAAGTTGTTCTTTTCCTCTGTAACACAGTTAATACAATAAACTGATAATAAATGAGAATGTCTTTATCAATCTATGTAAAATATCTACATCCATGCATGCTTGATTTGAAGTACTTGAACAAAATACGATATGGTAGAAATATTGAAAAGTTTTAAACACAGAAGGTGAGAGAAAAGTCAACCAAACTCAAACAAGGAGTGACAATTTATCTCTCGCATGTCATACTACCATACTACCTACAGGGGGAGGATAATTGTTGAAATATTAATATTGTATCCTATCCTAGTATTATTATAATAAAATAATTGAACAAAAGCAAGGATTAAGTAAGTGTTTTAAGAGGAGTAAAATCTAACAATAGTACGTTACATCTTGCACAGATATTGCACATGTTAAATATTCTAGTAAAAATCTGAATAAACACAGATGATGGACACAAGTGATTGGATTTAAAGGAGGAAAATGAGTAAGAAAACACATACGGACTCAATGTTAGCCTTTAGTAGTATATAAATAAGTAAATATATACAGTATATATATATATATATATATACTATATATATGATATGATGTATATAAAAAGAAAGATCATGATATTTCATTATCCCAGGCTGAGCTATCATGCATTATCACTGCATCCGTGTACTGAGGAATAAACAACATGCGCTCATCTCTAGCTGTCACTAGGCAGCATTGTTACCTTCTAATACAGTCGGGAAATATTGCAATCTAGCCTGTAGTTGAGTTTGGATAAAATTGCATAACCAATACATAACTAATGACAGTTCTATCCCGCCCGACAGTTCTATCCCGTCTGTAAATAAAAACCTCTGTCATTAGAAATACTCTCTTGTTATCGGGGGTATATTGTTAAATTCCACCAGAGACGTATGAACGCTCATATTTCCGAGCTAAAGGGTGTCTTTAAAGGCAGCATTGGGTGCCTTTACCCAGTTACAACTTGCATGACTTCAGTGAATCATGTGACCCAAATCTCGCGACGCGATTGGCTGGCTCCCACCGGCGTAGTTGTTTTGCTGTGAACAAGGAAGCAGTCTCCTTTTAAATTGGGCGTGTAGGGACGTAAATCGGCGTTTTGTCAATTTAATGACAAAATATTCGACTTTTTCTCGCCGGCATATTCAGCTCGACAAATACGTTTCTCACTAAGGGAAAGAAGATATCGGTAAGTCCCAGGAGTCTGTTTCTTTCTTTGTCTCATTTTCAAGTGAGGCAACTTGTTCAGACAAGTGTTGACAGGAGATAAGTGTGTCAGATAACCTAATTACGTGATAAAATTATATAAAGTGGCTTCATAATGTATGTGAGTTAAAATAGTCTTTTTTCGGCTTTAGCAGTTAACAAAACGTTAAAATTAACTTCTGAAATAGTATCGGAACATGTTGTTTTTGGCATTGAGGCACCTGTCAATCACCTCCATATTAAACAGCTGTGTCGGTGAACTCTCCTAGTCTGACCTTGTTTAACCTCATTTGAACCATTTTTACCACGAATTCTTACAATTTGCCGTCACTTTTCATTCGCTACACTATTTCCCGCGTATTCTTGTACAGAGACATACATTTGAATTCTGGTTAAAGCCTTTCGAGTTACACTGATAAATATAATTGGGGAGGCATTATAATATTCATCCTTTTTTTACCTAATCGATGGCTAGCATGTTCAAACAAAATATGAAGAGGAAATTTGTCAAAAGAAGAAGTAAAGAACGGGTGTAGTCAGAATAAGAACAAGATAGCTTTTTTGTATCAATCATATTTTGTTTATGTTGTTTAAGTTGTTGTTTATGATTGTGTTATCGTCAGAGTTATGCAATATAGGCTATCATCTGCTTGGATTATTGTATTTATCTTCAATGCAGGGTTGGAATGTATGCTGCTGCCTTCTACAGGTCAAATCTACCGGTTCTTGGCCACTTTATTAGATACACTTGTACAATCCAACATAATCAGCTTCACAAATGTAAGATGTATAGCAAAGATATATTGGATTGTACAGTTGTATCTAATAAAGTGGCCACTGTGTGTATTTCCTCATTTAATTTGCAGCGCAGAAGTATCCTGCATGGTTGCTGTGTTGCGCAAACATGGCTCTGGAGGAAGGAGCGAGGAGCTGCCTGCTGCGCTCTCGCAGCAAACTGGAGCAGGATATCAAGCCCCCCTACCTGATGGACCACATGATCAGTGATGGTGTGATGACTGCAGATGAAGAGGAGAGGATCAGGAACCAGGTGAGCCTCTGCACAGCCAGGCGGGGGGATAAAGGGTAAATAATTCAACACGTGAAATGATTGGAGCAATTGATTCATAAATGGATAAATCCAAACTGCAAAACCTCGGTTTACTGTTGGGAGTTGAATTTGAATATTATTGAGAAGATGAACAAGGACTATACCATTATTTCTTCATCAAATTATTTCATAGTTTCCTTGCTGTAGATGGTGGTTTTCAGACTCGTGAAAAGGAAGCATATTGTTAGTGGAAACCAGACACTTTATCCCTTTAAGACCTTTCTATTTTGAAAACAACATGGAATATAATGTTTCACACATGGAATTGCTCTAGTTATGGCCAATTATGGAATTTTTCGCAAGGTCAAATGAGAAGACATAAAATAGTAGCATGAAAAAAACATCAAGTACTCATTTCATTACTGATCTTTCTCCAGCCCACCAGGAAAGATCAGGCTGTGGCCCTGCTGGAGCTGCTTCTGAAGAAGGACAACCGGTCCTACATCTCCTTCTACAACGCTCTGGTCAAAGAGAGGTACCATGATTTGGCCAATCTGCTCCACAGCAATCTACCACTCATCTCGCCCGGCTCCCACAACAAATCCTTTGACGGGTGCACACCTTCTGGTGAGGAGGGAGACCCGTGGGTGTTTTTGACTGACGGGGAAAGTGGAAGTGTGTCAGCCTTATCTAATCTGGACATTGTATCTATGTGAAAGATTTCAGACTTTGAAAAGTGCATTCTGAATATTTGAGTACCTCTGCCTTGTGATTCCCCCGAAACATCTGCCCTCTCAGTCTGATCAGTGCCTCTATTTCTATTCTCCCCTCCTTCCTGTCATTATCAATCGCTTTTCTGCGTGGTGAACAGTCCAGGCAGTGCTGAGCGAAGGCGGCGTGCCCCAGAGGCCCGTGGTGTTTGTCAACAGTCCGGAGCTGGTGAACCGCATCAGGGAGAATCTCTACCGGCTCCAGAAGGGGGCCGGGTGGGTCACCGTCTTTGGCATGGCGGGATCGGGGAAATCTGTGCTGGCCGCTGAGTCTGTCAGACACCACACGCTCATCGAAGGTGAATAGAATTGGACCCAAATGGATTAGAGCTGTTGATGTATGAGAGCACAGCACCAAACATTTTTGCTCTCTCTGTAGCTTTTTAACTCTTGCCTGTCTGCCCTCTGCCCCCCTCCTCCTCCTCCTCCTTCTCACCACATGCAGAGTGCTTTACCGGAGGCGTCCACTGGCTGTACACCGGCCAACTGGAAACGCCAGACCTGACGGGGAA
>OMOW01112627.1:0-14393 GCA_900312555.1 Lamprogrammus exutus | reverse complement strand
CCATAGACCTCTCTCTCGCTGGAAGCCTTAAGTTTGACGCCAGATATCTGACGCCAGACCTCTCCAGATATCTGACGCCATAGACTTCACTCTCGCTGGAAGCCTGTAGTTGGCGCGTGGATTCTTCTCCCGCGCAGCCTCCGTGTGCCCCTGCAGTGCGCACTGATAACACCAAATGGAGCCCAAACTATCTTTTCCCCCCTGCGCTTTGTTGTTGTTGTTGTCGTATTGTTTTGTTTCGTTTCGTTTCGGCTTGGGCACCGCAGAAAAACGCGTAGGCGCTGCGCTTAAGCCGTATAATAGTAGGGAAAACCCTGAATTTACAACAATGGATTTGATTAACAGTAAAGGTGAGGCGTTGTGGGAGCGAGAGTGACAATCTCAAATCTATCAGCTCATAATCAAACCGAGGCAGACAGTTTGATCTAATGAAAAGTCGTGATAAAGCTTATTGTTTAGGATCAACTGCGCTAATACCAAATTAATATCAGATATGCCAACATATTAAACAAACTATTAAAACTGTTTCAGTGTCATCCACTGACTGCATGAGGCACACACTGGGGCTAGACAGGGCACAACTCACTCATTAAAATACTACTACTACTTAATAAAAAACATCGTCCGAGATGAAAAGGTTCTTGAAACCGAATAAAAAACATCGTCCGAGATTTAAAAAAAAAAAAAAATAGGTTCTTGAAACCGAAGAAAGAGGAGATGAACACTGCCCCATATCTGTTAGATGTCACTGAGATGTTTTATCTTCTAGAATGTCAGGGCATTTGTCAGATTTTTCTCTTCAGTGAAATTGACACTGTAGATAAAGATAATTGTAGAAAAGAAAAATAATTTTCACCAGGTTAAATCGTAGTCATGAAAAACACACCACGTGCTAAACATGATGCTACTATGTTGGCTTTACAAGTAAAGTGCTGATGAAGACTAGCAGCGGTATGAAAGACCTGACAGTGACAACGCTTTGTTGTTCTTTGTTCTGGTAGTTACAGATGACGAGCTAGCTAATTGCTACACCAGCAGACGGCAGGCTTTGCTAAACCAGCTACCAAGCCAGGAATGTTTAGCACTCCGATGTGCCTCCGCTTGGTACTTTAAATGACAGGTTGTTCAGCTTATTACTTATTCTGGAAATGTGTGAACGAATTAAACCATATGTAGCCTTATTAAGAGACAGCAAGAACATGAATGCTAGCTGTTAGCATCATGACATGTATCAGCAGCTAATAGGATAGCATGCTAACTCACACAGGATTTTCCATAAATTTGCCGTTCGGGAGTCGCTTTTAAACTTTGATTGTTTGCTGGTGATTTGCGATAAAAAGTGAAGAATAATTAGATACGTTATTTCGTTTCCTTACCTGGCGTTGACAGCAGCCTTGCCTAAAACAAATAACATCCACTGAGTGACTGCTGTATTTAACGTCATTGTACGTAGACATCCAACGTCATCACGCCGCGTCCTAAGGGACCAACCACGCTTTACACTTGGCCATTTAAAAAAACGACAACAATTTTCAAAAGTAATAGTAGTAGTGATAGTAAATCTTGATAAGAAGAAGCAAGTCTGGACCCTTGTAAACCATTAGTTACATTTTTATTATTATTTATATATATATTATTCATATCCATATAATTTTTAAAACTATATATTATTTATATATATAATTTTTAAAACTATATATATATGTAGGATATACTGTATATTGTTTTCTTTTTGCTATGTTCATGTTTGACCGATTTTGGATAATTGTGATCTTAGTTTAATAAAGTTCTTTGTACAAAAATAAATTAAGCATACTGTAAACCACCACAGACACTGCATATACTGTATTAGAAAAAACAACATTTTGTTATTCACAGCAGTAAAACGAAATTAGGTGACCTTTACAACTAAATCTGGGTTATTTTACATACAACTTTAAAAAATACTTCACATTACTTTTATTGTCATGTTTTAAAACATTTCACAATCTTGGGTTAGGCTTAAGCTGAACTGATGACAATATGCGCAGTTAAGTACATATACTAGTATTAAGATTTTGGGGATGGGGGTGGGTGTGTAATCATTTGATGTAGATGTAATTATTTTGAATTACATCTTAACTTAAGCCTTCAGCAGTTATCAAGTAAGTCACTCACTTTATGGTTCAGTCAGTTGTTTAATAGTATTTGAGACAATTTTGCATATGGACAATGAAATGAATGTAGAAACCCACACACTGCAACGACTTTTGTTTATTGCCAACATTCATACATGAATGACATGACTTTCATTGTCTGCTAAAAAGGCACATGTAGCTTGATTTGAGCAGGGTCATCGACATATTAACAGTCAACTATTATGCTGTACATAGCATAATTAAACTTGTACCAGTCAGAGGAACGGGATTTGTTGAAATTAAAGGAACCCAAGTGTCAGACATAAATGTAAGAAAGATAATATAGGGAGCCTGTTCATTAAATAAGTCATATGAAAGGTTGACCAGTATGCAACAATGATGTTGAAATATAGCAAACGTACCTTCAACATGTTACGTTTGAGGTATATAGTAGCATACAGTACAGTAGTCTACTGTATATACTATATGTGAATAGCGAAACAGATTAGATTACTGTTAATTGTGACAGACCGCAAAAGCTCAACAGATCAAGCTGATTGATGTCAGCTACTGACAGAGAAGAGGATAAAGGACAACATTCCATATCACTAGGAAGTTGAAATAATTCTATTACTTTACAATTTGTAAGATGTTATTATATTATAATTAATATATTAACTTCCTTCAGCCCTTGATCATTTACATATTCTCTCAAATCCTAAAAGACATGACAAAAATGGTTCAGACATACATAGTTTATATATACATAACGTCTACAGATTGTTCATGTGGTATATGAGTGAATTGTATTATAAAAATATCTTTGCAGCATCTCCTTTCCCTGTACTTTGTAACCCCAAAACTAAAACATCTCTTCAGCTCTCTACAGTACATGTATACTAGTCTTAGATTTCTTTTGTAAAATACTGATCATATTAACACAAACCTTGATCATCATACATTTAGTGACACACAGGGGCACTCTGATAATATACATACACTTCAGTAAGGCATTGCAGCATTGACTATGATAATTAGTTGGCTGACTGATATCTGTCATTGGAATACATGCAAACACATGTTTATGACAATAAGAGGAATTCAAGCCCAGAGACTCAACATGCAGGTTAAAGATGAGAGAAGACCAAAAAATGACAATGTGTCTTGGGTGCCAAATTTACAAAACACAAACTTCAACTTAATCAAACATATGATAATCTGACCTGATAATCATTTATATGCAAATAATAAAACAACTTAAAGTGCTAACTTCCATACAAATAAACGTGACTTTTCTGTTTCTCACTGGCCCCAGAGCTTTTACTCACACAGTGCTCTGCAGACACTTCCCTCTTGGATCAATCAGAAGCGGACACAGCCACTAGTTTCTTCGGGGCTGTCAGAGTCGATTCCTTCACACAGGCACTCCTACAAGAAAAAGAAAAAGTCATTGGCATACATAAGCATGTCTTATTAGGGTAGATTTCCAGGCAGCCAAGGAGATTTACGTATGTTTCTATTTGAAAAATGAGGTCATTATGTGAAGCATAAAAAAATTAACAGCCAAATTAGCTGAAACTGTTCTTCACCAACGCACTGAAATATTAATCACATTCTGACATTTTGTAAAGCAAACTGCGTTATAGCCCAAAATCATATTAAAATACATTTCATTTTTTTCCTCCATATTTTGATGTATGTACTAGGTTATTTGTTTGTCATTACCACCTCATTTTTACATACATCTTGCTTTGACAAACACCGTCGGCAAATTGTTTGGAAGTTACCACAACCCTTCATCAGAAACTACAGAAGAATCCATGCATTTAAAGTGCTCTCAATAAACTGATCAGAGCATTTACTCTCATTTCAAAGTGCAAAGGCAATAGAGGGTTAGAAAAACTCAAAGACCAATTGTTGAAATTCATTAAATATTTGACACAGGATACAATAAGATGAGTTGAGTTTTGGGATAGAAATGAAGGCCTCCCTACTTGAAAGTCTAGAAAATACTCACAGACAACTGCTTCTTATCCGAGGCTGTGAGACAGGGTTGGAGAAAGAACAGAAAGAAAGAGACAGATAGAAATGTGGAGAGGAGCTGAAGCACTGTACTCATGAGGCAAAGCCAACAAATACACAACACACATTACTATGAATATGCATTTTAAATTCTAAACAGGCTTTCGAGTTATGAAATTATTAATGAGCCCTACAGCAAATTATTGCAACTTATTAATATGGTTCTATCTTTTTAAACCTGAATCCTCACTTAGGCTTTGAGGTTATAATGGCTATGCATAGATTATGATGTGTATGTATACATAATGATCACTTGTGGAAAATATAGGATGTCAGCGATGTTTATGTTTGCCTTCTGTATCCCCTACATGTGTAGCTGATAAGTAGCTTTCCTCATCCAAAAGGAGGCATGCTGTTCTGCATATTCAAGCTGAAGACAGCCCAGTGGTGAAGCAGACATCATGCAAGACAAATACCTTTCATACAAATACTTTGGAGACAGACAGCAACACTAATAAAAGAAGCCGCGAATTCACCATGAACCAAAACGTGCCCAGAGAAAGAGAGAATGAGAGATGTGGACTCCAAACATTTTCACAATGATTTATCGAGCGGTCCAAAATTGAGGCGAGGGAATGCTAAACACAGGGTGAGAACTGAGGTGGGAGGTGACTTATTACACTTAAGTGTGACCGATTTAGAGGGGGAGCCTGTAAGTCTGTCACTAACTTGGCTGTGCTGTCCCTCTGGCATCAGAGCTGATGGCGTGGGGGCGAGGGGTAGCCAAGGCTGGTTGCCTGCACTGTAGAGCCTGGGACGCTTGACCTGGTCGTGACTCGACAAGGGAGTGTAACTATTCCGCCGAGGTAAGAGAGCAGGTTCCCTCGGGATTTTACCCTGGTAGGAGATGAGGGAAACACCGCAAGTGTTAAAGAAAAATATCTAAGAACACACAGCAACTGGGACACCTCTGGGACGCCAAGCAAACTACCCAACCTCTCCACATTGATCCACAGCAACAGGTAAGATAACTAAATTCTTTGTAGGTGACAGACATTTCGACCATATTCCACCACACAACACACACCAGGAACATATAGGTCCAACCCTAATTGCACAGAGACAGACCAGTACCTGCTTTAATCAACACAGCAATCCTTAAAATAGAAATGAGATTTAGATGCACTAAATTTCACTGGGGAATAAACAACTCAACTGTCTTTCATAGAAGTAAACATAAACCACAAAACAGTGACAGGAGGCAACCAGGGCAGAGTGACAGCAATGATTACAGTCCAAGCAAGCAAGGTAGCATGATCAGCCATGGCTTCCAATAAAGTAAATATTACCACATTGACTACTCACTTAAGACAGCTAAAGCCAGTCTGATTAGTTAGGGAGGCCAAAGATAACAGGGATATTCTTAAGTTTCTTAGAGCACGAAGACAGAGGTACGAACACAGCACAGCAGGGTTATAGGGAAAGGAATCAAGGCAGCAAAGCCTCAAAATCGGGGGATGAGGTGTGATTGCATGGATGAGGTGTGATTGCATTGCAGTTGCACTGAACTAGCAGACCCGACAAAGGCGAACCAATGAGAACTTTGATTACACATTAGTGTTTGCTGAATAACTGACTTTTTTCTGTGTGCATTATCAAAAAACAGTTGTTTTGCATTTATGATCACATTTAAGATCAAATGCACATTGACTGCACACTGTGATTTTTGAACACGACTCAGATGGACTTACAAAAGGTCTGTCACGATGTGTGTTCACTGCCTCCACATTTAGATAAAACATTTCCACTTTACAACCTAGAAGACAAGAAGCAGAATAAATACAAACATGAAAATTATAGTGCTAGAATGTAACACTGCTACAGGCCAAGTTCTTGCCCCAGAATGGGTAAAGGTAAAGACCTACCATACGCAACAGGGGTGAGCTTGAGCACAGTATGGAGAGAACATTTCATGTATGGTAGATCATCTATGGGATGTAGAAAAAGAGAATGCAAAATATAATCTGTTTGTGTGGTCTAATATCCGTATGTATATTTACGTTTGTGTGTGTATTAGGGTTTTCACAGACTAGTCAACCATTTGACAACTAAAACCAAGACTCATCACCATAGGCAGTAGTCAGCTACTCATAGAAAATAGGATCTGAGTCAGCAACACCAATTTTATAGCAGTAAATTGATAAAACAGTTATGCTGCATTTACACACATTTCTTCAGGTTCTTACTCTTGCAATCACGTTTTATTCAAAAATACATTTTTCACATTAAAAAATGACTGGCATCGGCCTTAAAAATTGATATATGCAATGG
The DNA here is from genome assembly GCA_900312555.1 of Lamprogrammus exutus. Classification (NCBI taxonomy): domain Eukaryota; kingdom Metazoa; phylum Chordata; class Actinopteri; order Ophidiiformes; family Ophidiidae; genus Lamprogrammus; species Lamprogrammus exutus. The sequence goes on along the minus strand of OMOW01112627.1, from coordinate 7,923 downwards.
TTCTCTATCCAGGTTTGTTTGTTTTTTTAAAGGAAAAGGTGAAAGATGTCTTGATTAGATGTTGATCAGTGGCAGGCTAGTAAAATCAGTAATTGTGAACCCCCTGGTGTGTATACAGTAGCTTGTACTGTATGTGTATCTGTCTGTGTTGTGTTTCTCTGACCTGCACCCTTGTCCAGGAAGTAAGCCAGTAAGCAGCGCATCACAGCCTGGTGGCAGATGACCAACACATTGCCCTGTCTCTCCAACTCCATGATGACTGGCTCCAAACGCTGAACAAGATCCTGGTAGGACTAGAGAGGAGGCAGAGGAGACAACTTCATTCTCATTGCAGAAGGCTGTGTTTAAAAGGAAATGTGTGAATGTACACGACATCTAGTGGTAACCTGTGAGAACTGCAACAACATTGAAAATAAAGAAAGAGGGAGAGAGAGAGAGGTATGAATGTGTTGAAATTCCAGTGTGTTGGAAATTTTAGCTCCTAAACAGATTATGGAGTTTAATAACTTTTAAATATATATGTATGTTACAATAATCATGGTCACAGGTACTAAATGTACCCAACATATAGTGTGATATTATTAGTTACTGTGGAGTAGTAAACTTTATACCTATTTGCCATTTAAGTGTTTAGATAGATAGATAGATAGATAGATAGATAGATAGATAGATAGATAGATAGATAGATAGATAGATAGATAGATACTTTATGGTCTGTTGGTTTCAGATTGATTAACTGATTTATCCCAAATTAAGATAAATTCAGTTCAAGCACTTTTGCACAACCTCTCCTCCTGGATAGCGATAGTGGTACTTGTCCTGGTCCCTCATAGCAAACTCCTCAGGGAATGTCTGCTGGATCATCTCATAGCTCATCTCCTCGCAAACTCCCTAGAAAAGGATAACAAAATGTCCAAACCTGTCCATAAAATTGCAGTGATTCTTAGATAGGGTAATTAGAGATTAGATATCAGAGTACTAACAGCATCGATCTCATTGAGTATCTTCCACTGTTCATAAGGCACACCCAGCTCCTCTGCTGTCTGGATGGTCCTTCTCAGTTGGCTAGTCCACACCTTCAAATCTGCCAGTTTGTGCTCCTCAATGAAATCTCGCAGTGCATGGGCAAACTAGGATGAGAAAGACAGAGAAGTTTCAATCCACCCATTAATCATCTGTTCATTCATTTAACCATAATTCATTCCTTTAAAGTTTTAATTAGTTAGTGTTCAGTGGATAGAGGTAGTAAAGTGGGACAGGAAGGGATTAAATACGGTAGAGGTCATGAATCAGATGTTTGTGGTACTATAGTTAACTGCTCCTCATCTGACTGAGCTATCTCCTCTTCCATCTGATAGAGTGTAATTTAGTTTTCAGAAGACACTGGGTTTGCAGCTCTTAATGTGAGAATGATAAGGGAGACTCTGTGTGATCATACCTGTTTCCCACGGGGGGAAAGCTCTGAGTCTCCCCCGATGCGGCCTTCAACATTGTGGTTGCTCTCCCCATGCCGACACAAGTAGATTGAGTGAGAGTGCACATGGATGTTCATGAGGTAGTAGACAATCTTACTCTGGATGTAGTCCTGAACCCGGTTCACCAGAAAACGTCGGCCCACATTAATCACCTTGATGAGAGATAGGTCCCTGCAGGTGACCAAGAATTACAATTGTGAGTCAGAAGGATTTTTACCGTCCCCATCTAGTGACTATTTATTGAACTGTAGGCTGTAAAGTCTCCTAAATAACATTCAAGATGCAGAATACAGAAGTAACTAACAGTAATGAATAAATGTGGTTCATCTATTTAAGTAGCATTCATAAAGAGAAACAGTAAGATTGGGTCATTCTTACTTGTCATAGTCATCAGGATCTAATGGTTGGTAAGTAACCTTATAGCATTCGATTCGTTTGAGGAAGTCATCCATTACTCTTTCTCTGTGTCTCTCAGGGTAGTCTGGACTTGATACCTTCACTTCCTGTTAGAGATGTTGAAAACATTCATGTGTGTCAGCATAATGTTATATTATTATTATGTAACATTGTAGGTGGTGTGATTATTAATAGGTTTCAAGTTTGACTTGTACCAGGGGCAACAGTGAAGCCATAATGTTCTGAAGGTGTCAAACTGCAAGTTCATACCAGAATATTAGCAGCAATGACCTCTGGGTCATCACACACTGACTCCACAAAGAACACCTGTTGGAAAGAGGGGAATGACTTCAGTATGCAAACATATTGATGAAAGGAGTAGTCCTAATCTGTGTCCAGGAAATTGGCCAATATATGCATAGTTACATATCAGATAAAATGATTGTGAAATACAAATATAATAATTTTAAAAATATATTTGACCTTGAATGCATTCTCTTTCACAAAAGACAGAATAAGATCTCGTCTCTCTCTTGTTGTGTTTGTCGCATCAAACACCTGGTAAAAGAAAAGAAAACATATTACAGAAAAATACACAATCTACAGTTGGTGTGTAGGACTAAAATATACAACTGCCAGCGGTGTTTCTAAGTCACCACCAAGGAAAGAGACGGAGACAGAGGCAGGTGGACATTAAGTCAGATGGAGGACTCACCGCTATTTGACCTCCCTCCTGCATCAGGTACGCCTTCACATCCTGCAGAGCCACCAGAGCACACTGCCTACAGGAGGGGGGGAAACATGGCACTAATCTACTCTCTTCTTCTCTGTATGCTTATAACCTACACAAACACCCTACAGATTCATGTACAAAAATGTCACAAAAATTACAACTATTATGTATTATATCATGTAGATGTTGATTTCAAATGCTTTTCAAATCAAATCCAATCCAATTTATTTGTATAGCCCAATATCACATACAATATCTCAAAGGGCTTCACAGGCCCTCTTCTATATATTCTATATTTTTATTGGTTTTGCACTAACCACTGAGCCACCACGCCAAGACTGACTGAACCGATACAGCACCCAGAAGAGCTTGCATTTGCTTCAGAGTGACAGCAACAGCTTGTTTAATATCTAGGTCAGAATTAAGTTGAGTATTAGAGGCCTATACACTCTATTTCAATTCAACACCTTGTAATAAGACTCACTTTGTAATAAAGAGATATTTTGCTATCGTTTTGGAGAGCTTGGTGTTGATTTATTGCTGAACTGACTAAGAACCATTGACCAACTAGATTTTGTGGTCATGCTTTATCATGTAGAGAGAGAGAGAGAGAGAAAGAGAGAGAGAGAGTGAGAGTGTGTGTGTGTTCTTTAATGACAGATCAATACCAATCTAAAGCTGTCTGAACACTGGGAAGACTCTTGAGTATTGACTGAATGCCCCAAAACAGCTTAGTCACTGATGCAGCAGTGGAGGATGGAGAATACCAAACAGACCCCCAGTGACTGAGGGAAATGTGCTCATACAGCACAGATGCTCTATACCGACCCTTACTTTTCAAAGATGACATGGACTGCCATGTACGACTGAATGAGAGCTCATGATGAGGGTAAATGATCAGCTCTTCCCTGTGTATTTTAAAATGAACTTACTTCCTTATTTCCATGGCTTCCTCATTGTCGTGGCGGAAGAAATCATAGGATTTATAAGCTCTGACAGCTTCTCTACGGTAAACACCCAAGTTAAACACTGGAAAAAAGAACAAATGAGGTCAACATTTTGCCCTTGTCATGCTGTAAGCCCTGCAGTATGTTTTATAAAGCAGGTTTACTTAGTTATCTGCATAAATTTAAGTTTGAGTTGAGACACAGAGCTCTCTCAAATCTGAAACATGGACTGATGTAAAAAGGCTTACTTTGGGATTTAGTCAGCAAAATTATGCAGGCAACATTAAACCTGCTTCATGATACACAGCCCTGGTATTTGAGACAAATTCTGTTTAGCAAATACAACTCTTACAACTGATCCTACATATTTCCTCCTATTCTGAGATACTATGCCATGTCTACTGCACATTAAAAAATACATTTCAGATGCATAGGCAGGTTCACTACACACACAATAAAAATATAGTTTGAAAAATAACTGAAGTATATGGAAGTCAAATAAATATAATTTACACTGTCTGATATAATTAACCTGAATCATCTGATATTCCATGCAGATTAGTCCAGTGCTAAGAATTATTTGCAGAATATAATTTGATCCAAGTGGGATGGACCCAAAGCTCAACCAAAGGTCAAATTACAACAATGGTTTCTGGTGAAACCTGATGAATGGATTATCCTCAAGATAATTATAGCTTCCATTAGATGTCTTTCACTTCACCTTCAAACTTAAAATGGCTACATCAGGTGACATCTTGTCAACAAATTATTTTAACCATTTTGGAGTTATTAAGTAATTGACAAGAGAAGGAAAAAAGCTTTTGTAACAGGTCATGCACTACCTTTGGTTGGGACTCCAATCCAGTTGAGATAACGTGTGAGTTTCTTGGACATGTAGGTCTTTCCTCTTGCAGGCAGACCAATCATTACAATCATTGTTGGAGAATTAGTCATATGGGAAGCCCATGCTAAAAATGAGACACATTCAGTAAGCCATGTACACATTCATAAAACCCCTGTGCAAGACAGTTCTATTGGAACAAATATTGTCTAGCAGGCAGAGGAATTACATATCAGATTTAGCAACAGATTTAGTAAAACAAGGCAGATGCACACAGGTAGGTGAACGCTATATGTCAAGGTAACTGGTGAAATTATGACATCAAAGTACATTTTCTTCCTATTTCTCCCAGTCTAAGGCTCTGTGTGTTTTGGGTATGTAAGAAATAAATATGTCTCTCAAATATAATAAGTGTGATTAGGTTCAAAGACAAGATCAGAGGAACTGTGATGGGAAAAAAAGCTGTTTTAATTTACAGTTTGTGTAAACTAAGAAAATGTGTGTTTATGAATTCCGTCCAGAGATTACAGAGCACAACGTCAGATTACAATAGCACACATTAACACTTTGTCTTGTACAATGAAACATTTAGAGCATTCATGCAAAAGAACTTGCTACAAAAAACTTATTCTGGGGGATTTATACTTAACTTACAGCATTTCTTCTCATTTAGTCTTGGCTCTGCTTTCTTGGCTTCTGCTGAGTTTGCAGAGCCCGGCTCTCTCTGAATGCTTGACATATTATTTATATACTCTTGTTTGACCAAGGTCTCTCTCAGATGGGCATTTCTCCAAGCTGGTCTGAAATAGAGGAATCATTTCTAGAGGTAATTGTATTTCAGTCATATCATGTTATTTCTTTACTCCCCTGAAAGCCATTACATGATCATCTTCATTGATATCCGCTGCAGAGCCTCTTAGCTAGAGGAGAGGAGGATGTGCAGGAAAAGGCGCTGCCACATCAGCGGCCGGTTGGAGAAAATAAAACCTAAACTTGGCATCTGAGGCCGCTGTATTTACGGTGTTCAGAAAGATAAGAATAAATACGTAACGGGTCGGGTATGGAAAGACGTACATGCTACAACATTAAACATACATATATAATGGAATCTCGAACATAAACAAACAGGACGCGTTGGTTTTCAAACCATTTCAATCGGGTTATTTATTTGATTTTACCTGTTCTGCGGGCAAATGTGAGGTTTTCCGAGCTGGGAACGCCCGAGTTCGCCGTTTCACGATCCACTCGATACTGATTTCTGGATCTGACGGTGCCCAGAGTTTGCGCCCTGCGCAGCGGCTGGAGCAGGCGGTGTGGCCGCGCGTCCTTGGGTGCTTTAGGTCCATACACCGGCTGGTGTCCTTCCAAGGCTGGAGGTGTGCGTCATTCTTCCTACCGTAAAGCTGATAATAGAGCTCCGGCATCATATGTCAAAGCACAGTCATGTCTGACTCATTACAAACTCACACGAACGAGAGACAAATGGATCTCCAAAGCTGCTTGCGACTCCTCCGTGACTTCACCGTAATGACAAAAAGACGCCCACATCAATGAATGACAAAAGCTTTTTTTATTAATTCAATTCAAATACGTTATTTAAGCACAACCACTCATTTTGCATAGTTACTTTAATCAACAATGGTCCTCAATACAAAAGGCAGACAGTGGTCCAAGAGTCATACAGGTACCATCACAAGTTTAAGCACAAATACAGGACAGAACCCCAAATAAATAAAGCCCACTTTATAATCATATTTCATCTTTAAATAGTACAAAAAGCATTGAGTCGTATGGAAAGTCAGTTGGTTCCCCTTTTTGATTTACTGGCATCAGGTAAAAGAAATATCTACATATTTATCTGCATTTCTCAAATTTTCTGTTTCACCTTTTGTCCACACATTCACAAGACAAACATTATTGGAAATGTAGTTTACTGAAGCCTAAAAGGTTCTCAGAAGGCGGTGACACTCTGCTATATTTATCCTCATACTGAGTGACATTCAAGGGTCAAAGGTTAGGCACTGGGTTGATGGAGTGGCTGATGGAAGTGTTGCATTGCCTTGCCAGTTGAGCAGCCAATGGTGTGTGAGTGATTGTCAAAGCATCTCATCATCTCAAAGACAATGAACACGCTCTCAGTAGGTTTGCACACTTTTTATACTGTAGATGAGCTGCAGTCTGTAGCAGATGATGGGAGCTTATGGTCTCCAGTGTCCGACAATTAGTGGTTTGCCGTATTCACATTAAGACTTAATTTTCCACAGCTAGGAAAGAGGGAAAGTTTCATTAGATGACGGTGGCTATCCATTAGCCAAAACTATTTCTAATTGTCTCCCCCCACATACACCCTACAGACCAACCTCAACACAATTGCATTTATTCATACAGCTTTTACTGCAGCATTACCTATTGTATAGTGTTTGAAAATCTTCCACTGTATGCTTATCAGTCACATCTTGTTTTTGCAAATCTCAACATGCATGATGTCTGCTGATTGGTCAAAGACCAAAGCTGTGGGCTAATGCTAATACTACAACCTAGATGTAGTTCTAATATGATTTTTAATGTCTTCATAACATAATGTATTCATAAACACTTCTGTCTATGACACACCAAAAATTGTTAAGGATTTTACTTGAGACATTTTGTCAAATCCTGCTTTCACCATTGCTAGATGATATCACTTAAGAGAGGTACATGTATCAATCAGTTCTGAAACAATCAATATACAGATGATTAATTTCGATTATGGATTAATCATAATTTAGTGAGTGAAATTCCAAATATTTGAAAGTTTACCCACTTTCTCTGTCTCACATCACAACGAACTGAACATATTTTTGGTCAGATAAAATAAGAAATTTGAAGATACAACGTTAGACATCCCTTTGCGAATTGTAACCTGTGATGGCCACTCGTCAATTTTTACATTTTATAGCCAAAATGATTGGCTAAACTGAAAAAAAATAAGTGATAGATTATAGTTGTTAATGGGAAGAAAGGTGTCAGTTGTAGCCCTTGTACTAAGGTTTGATGTATATGTATACTACATTATAGCACTGGGTCTCTGGATAAGATAATAGCCCTTAAAAATAATCCAATTGTAATGTTTTTTTAGATGTTAACAATGTATTTGATAATTATGTTACCCCTACGCGCTAAATTACAGGTCCGACGGTGGGGTTTTGTCATGCAATGTAAGATGCAACCGCAAACAAAGTTTCCCTCTTGTCATAAAGTGCATTCATCCATGTTGTACTGCATTCTTATTACAAAAGGAGCTGTAATTTTAACAGTTAATACTAATAATCACCCTGATGTTGAAGCCGAGCAGGTCGCTGACCACAGCCGACACAGCAGACAGGATGACCACTTTGGTGATGTTGTAGATCAAAGGGTTCACTGTCAGACCCAGCAGTCTGAATGGAGTGTCCAGCTCCTGAGGAAGGTAGGAATAATAGGTAGGATAATTCTTCTAAACTAACACAGTGTTTCAAGCTGATTAAAATACACAGGGGGGAGGAAGGAGGG
>OMOW01112615.1:0-16451 GCA_900312555.1 Lamprogrammus exutus | reverse complement strand
CTGGAAACATTTAATTGAAGTGGGATTTAATAAAAAATGTTAATCTATTTTTTTAAATTTAACTTCAATTATATGTCTTTTTTTAAAGTGTTTATCTAAATGCAGTATCTCCAAACAATGGTTTCAGCTGTTTTCCAAGAGCTTCCCCCAAATTAATACACAACTAATATTCTGATGTTGAGTCAGTCTTTGTAATTCTATATTTTGACCCACAAATAATCCAATTTGGTGTTTTTGTGTCTACAGATATTGGTTTCAGCTCACTCAGTTTGCTAAAAATACATACTTTTTTTTTTTAAACTTCCAGAAGAAAACGCAGACGATGTACATACAGAGGGAAATTCACAATGCTCTCAGTTACAATTATGGACCTGACCTGATGAGGGATCTTAAAGCGAACGTGGGAACAAAGTCTGAACATGTCCTCCATCTCTTCAGGTGTAGTGGGTATCAGTGGGATACTTAATGTGTAGTTACTGTGCTCCAGGTCTGCGAGATGATTGTCAAATTTGGTCTCACATGGATGCCTCACACCTAAGGATTAACATTAATACCTGCTGATGAGAACCTGGAGATGCATGCTCATATATTGTTTACAAAGGTTGTTATGCATCTTCATTTTTACATTCTTATTACTGTCAATTCATACAATAGACATACACATACATGCTTGATAACGTGTCAAGGTGTGGACATACTCACAGTCACACAGACGCACACACAGATACAAAGTGACTGACCATCTGGACAAATGAGAGTCAAGCTACAGATTTCTGAGGGATAGCAGGCTGCATAAACCCCTGCTATGTTTCCTCCCATGGAGGTTCCGACCAGATGGAAGCATTTCCTGTTTAAGCGAATGGTTTCCACAAACTGCAAAGAATGTGGAGCAAAAACAGCTTGTTAGTGGGAAGACTTAGGTACCAGGTGAATGCCGCTTTATATTTCATTGTACCTGATGGATCCTTGTGACCTGCCCCTGGATGGAATAATCATCTGTGTTGGTGCGTGTTGTTCCCTCATGGCCAGGCATATCCACACACACAATGTGCAGGTGTTTGGGTAGATACTAATGTGCATAGTGGAGAAAAAGCACAGCGAAATATTAAAATGTTTAAATACGTTACTGTTACAGTAAAATTTCATAATGTACAAACGTGGCTAAAAGTGTTGGTACCCTTGAAATAAAAACAACAAAACCCACGATTTTCTCTGAAATAAGTTGAAAGTGACAAAAGTAATTGGCATCCACCAGTCTTTACTCCATATTTAAAAGAACTGACACTTTGCTTTTGATTTTAGGTGTAACATTTTATTTTGATTTTTTTTAAACAAATGAAAATGGCCTGGACAAAATTATTGATACCTCTTAGAAGTGATAATAAATAATTGGATTGTAGTGATATTTCAAGTAGACTTTTTTCTTTAATTACGATCACAGGTGTCTTTAATCTTATAAGCAGTCATTCAGCCTACTCAGGCCATTTTCATTTGTTTTATTATTTAAAATAAATATAATATAATAATCTATTAAATGTGGAGAAAAGAATGGTGGACACCAATTAATTTAGTCAGTTTCAACTTATTTCAGAGAAAATTGTGTGTTTTTTTATTTTATTTTAAGGTTAGCATTTTTAGCCACGTCTGTAGTTTGCTGATCAGCTGTAAAAATTGATTTAGCAACCTTGTTAATAACCACATTTGAGTGATCCTTGCCACAATGTTGTTCATTGTATTTTATTCATTTTTACTATATCAGTTAAAATCCACTGAATACTGCATATCAAATATCAATATCAGTATCAGGCTAAAAAAAATCAAACAATGGTTGGTGTCTGAAATCAGCTACAGTAATAACGTGTTGATTTTAAGCAGCTGCAGTGTTTGTGTTGCAGATTGCTGTTGTGTTGCCCCTAACCTTGACGACTGTGAGCCACGTGTCTTTGTGGGCAGAGAAGCCATGTAGCATTAAAATGGATGGCCTCATCCCAGGTTTTCCTCTGTAGGAGTAACAGAAGCGATAACTGTCACAGTCTGCATAACGCACCTGTAGGCCCAGAGTGCCTCTCCAGTACCTGCAGAGGAGGAGGCACAGCAGCCAATGGTCTGAGCTCAAATACACACAAATATGTGATTATTCTTGAGTATGTATGTAATGTAATTTCCGAGTACAAAACACAGTTAAATCAATCGTCAGCATGTCTTCCAATGAGTACTCATTTATTTCTACATATGGAACAACTGTCTTTTCTTGCCCATTAATGGAACTATTAAGCCATACAGTTAAGTACAGGACAACAACAACATCAACCTTACCAGTAATACACTTTAATGAGTGCTGAAGGCCAAAGAAGAAAGGAAGCCAAAAAGACCAGGATTGGAATAGCCAACATTCCCCCAGCAATGATAAACAGGTTCGTCAAGTCTAGATCCGCTGCCATGGCTGTATGAACATACATGGAACACATGAGGCAGTCACACACAGGACCTCTCAGATAAACTGCTGAGAGATTGTGTCTTCTGCAATGTGACTTTACGCTATCCTACATGTCATCAAAATATGTAACATACTTCATCATATGATTTTTCACTCACCTACTTCCCTCTGTCACAGCCAGGCACATGTGCTTCAAAAGTGGTTCTGTTAAATAGTTTTAATGCATGCAGATACTAAAAATTACTTGCAGCTATTATGTGGAAAGTGTATGTATTTCCTCTGAGTGATGATGCAATCTGAAAAACAAAATGGTGCGTAGGAGTCCTGGCGCTGGATAAGCACATTGATTTTAGGCATCATTGGGGGAAACCAGGTCACTGCATGATTCGATCAATCTTTTAAAGTGAACATACAGGCAGGCACTGTCTCAGACTGAATGAAGTTAAGGCAGTATGCTGTGTATGTGTGTACGTTAAGTGATTACAACATACCTAAAATTATACTGGCCAGTGTTACAGCTTGTTATTATCTCCTCAAGCACAAATCTGAATACCAAGGCAGTTACTGCCACAGCGTGTGACAGGCCCATTCATGAAATGTGCTCCAGCAAAAAGAAACCATGCTAGCTATAGCACCTACAGGATTCGTGTAAGAAGGAAAATCAGCCCACAGAGGCAAAATTATTCACTTTCAGGAATGCATTTTGATACCAAGTTGACAATAACACACAAGCAATGTGTCTTACAGCATAACCTCACTGTTAAGTTTTGAAGTTTTCATGCTCAAACCTCAGGTCTAAAACCTCCCACTGGGTGTCATTGGAGAGACACTGAACCCTGTGGACTGCATTCAGCACATCCAAGGGTTTTCTGGGGGGTTTTAACCACTACTACTGGAATTACTTTAACATTTCTGACTGATAGATAGACATAGATATGAGAGAAAAACATTTTGATCATGATTTTTTGAATTTAGACAAACTAGGTCAAATATACAATGTGTAGTTGATTTCTCAAACATGGTCAATGGATTACAAGTGTCAATGATATTTGTTTGATTTTAGGGATTTTGTTCATTAAAGAAATGTGTTAGTTAATGTTTTCCACATTAGGAAACTGGTTTGATTTATTAAAGATACTCACATTTAATAGGAACACCGGTTTTAGAACGTGAATAAATACTAGGTGAAGCCCAAGATGACACTGTAAATATGATCCAATGCAGTGTATGGCTGCTACCCTGCTACATCCCTGATTCACCACAGATGACCTAAATGCAAAGTAGAGCAGAATAAATGGACACAGCAACTCTACAGAGAAGCACTGACTTGCTTTGCATGGGAATCATTCCATCTTATTTGGATTTATACAAGACAGGAAGGGACTGTCCCCAGTCTGCTTTTCATCACATACCAGATATACAGTATACACAGTGTATTTCTCAGCTTTTAGGGGTTCAGATGTCAGCATCCTCATTGTTGTCACAGTCGGGGACCTTCAATGACAACGTGTAAAGAACTGAAAAGACACAGCCAGTATAACATTTCTAAAAATCTATTTACATCTTTGTCAACTCTCATTTCCACAGTTTCATGTTTCAGTCCCAGATGTTCTGCAGGCTCTGATAATCTGATATCCAGAACATCAGAGCCAGACTTTGACCAACCTTGACCACAAAAAACACCATTCTGAAGACATTAGTGCCACATCCACCTTGTCAGCCTAAACCATGGCCAATGATGGGCCATAAAACCTTCTGGAGGATATGTTCCGCCTGTTTAATTGAGATTGTGTGATTACTCACAATGTTGGGTTTTTTTTCAGGGATCGTGTACGAAAGGCATCAGTCTCCAACAGTGAGAGAAGATGCTTGTACCAGACTGAGCAGCTGGCTAATTTCCATCTGTTCCATCTAAGTTCCTGGGCAGGCAAATTAGTACTCCCAGAATGACAGAATGACTCCCAGAATGGTCAGCCTCTAATTCAGGGCAAACTGCACATCATTTGTCAGTCTAGCAGCAATTAAAAAGTGCTCATCAAAGATGTTCTCACTCAGAATTTTGGATAGCTGATGAACAAGATATTTTCCATTTCCTTAACATGACAAAAACATCCAACATTTTAAGGATGGACAATTCACACAAAAAGAACACATAATATACATAATTATCTAGTACATGAACTCACCAGGGGAAATAATTGGACGCATAAGAACAACAAGAACATAAGGCATGAAGCTTGGCCTGGTAACAAATATGCAATGACTGAATGTGCAATCATGAGGTTATAATCTTTAATTCGGGTCACACTTACATTTTAAAGCCATTACTCATTAACTCTGAACCCAAGAAACTATTCCTTTCCAGCTCTTTACAAAATACACAAAATTTGCAGTTATTTACGGGGAATCATGAAAACTCAAAATCCATCAATAGATCACATACAAGCTATCAATAGATTTAGAATGTATGTTGTATGCACACAAACCTTAAACCAAAACAAAATTGTAAGTTATTACCAAATTTAGGTTTGGGCTGATTTGCAGTACTGAACAGGTCCAGATTAGTGTTTCAGGGATTTCAAAAGCATTTCAAGTATTGTTACACAAGCTCTGTGCGCAGTAGAGTTCCCTTCGGTATGCAAGTGATGCATATGATTGGTTGCTGTTAAAGAAATAGGTAATATGTGATGTCAGGAACTAAATCTGAGTAGCAAGTGAAGTGATGTGATGGCACAAAGGCCCTTAATTCAGTATTTTATTACTTTTACTGAATTGGAAGAGACTGCAAATTAAACATTACAAAATTTAAGGAGATGATTAATCACACCTTAAACTCAGGACTTCAATACTCACAATTCTGCACCAAATCTTGTCAATGAAGGATCTGTTAATCACGCTGTGTAAAAATCTACTGATGACATCAAGTATTTGGTAAATCCCCACTTTGTTAAACTGTTCAAATATGCTCACAGCAGCCTCTCGCTAGAGCTCACGTGCGCTAAACAGGCATCTGAACAGCAGAGGAGGGTCAAAACTTATCAATGGATTTATCTAAACATGAATAAAACATTTCCACATCAATAATTGTTATTCTAACAGATAATATCGTTGCAGTGCCACAATCTCCTACCAATGGCTTCTTAACTATCTCAGGATATTTGCCACACATTCAGCTAGGGGCTGTATTATTGTGACAACATTGATCAATCTCAGAAATACTTAAATGTGTTGCACTGAGGACAGTTGGAATCCCAGGTGATCATAAAATATCCTCATAACATATATTTAGATTTAATGACAAGTGTGCTGTATCTTTACATTCATTGCCTGATATTTAAGTTCTATTGCCAAATGATAAAAGATTTCCATAAATAAGAAACACACACACTTATTCATTTGCACGCAAACTGACATTCGTTTATTACCGTCTCTGCCATCTAAAATATAGATTCTTAAAAGTTAAACAGTGTAAGTACAAGCCCTCCTAATTAATAGTGCAGATATTATAAGGAGGATAAGGGCTTTTCAGATTCAGTGTGGAGAAATCTGATGATAAATATGGATTTGTGTGTGTGTGTGTGTGTGTGTGTGTGTGTGTGTGTGTGTGCAAGTCATCCTCAGGTCCTGAAGAGCACAGCAGCAGTCACAGCTGTTAGAGCCACAGCAGCCACAGGCCCCCAGATCATCCACGATATCTGAAACAAGCGATGACACAAAGACTGCATGAGCGCCTCAACACGAAACTGACAAACCACAACAGACCAAAGCTTCAAAGCAGCAGAGCGCAGCCAGCACAGGTTGAAAACAGCTTCGTCAGATAAAGATAAGCCCATCCAAGCCCACTGATGTTAGGCATTAGCCATTCAGACAAGACAAACAGATGTCAGATGTTGGCACTGTATGATTAGAGGGGTTAGCTTTCTGAGACAATAATTTTTTTGGAATTTGCCCCAGGAAGGGTTTCTGAGGAAGGAGGAAGGCCTGATTACGTCATGCAATGATCTAAAAGAAATGGATGAAGATGAGAGATGTAGGCCGACTTGTGTACCTTTCTACCACAATGCGCCGAAGCACCAATACAGCAAAGCCAGGATAAGGCCGGTGACTATGGCTTGAACAGGCAGCAATAGGGACACAGTCTACAGAAGGGAAGGGATATTATTGTAATCAACTGCATGGGACATACTTTAGTTGGGCATGGGTTTATTAATAGACCCTTCAGTCAGTAGTTTTTATCTGTGATTGCTGTTTGCACAAAACTCAATGTCACACAAGGCAACAGTAAAGACGATGGATGAGTTGAGGGTAGCAGGTGTGATTCATCTTTTGTGCCTGGGAATATCTGACAACATAATCTGAAGCAAAGCTGAGGATGTTTGCTTCGTATGTAAATTTACCTATGGTTGTTAAACAGATACCACAAATCCACTAAAATTAGTTGAACAGTTACATGTAATTATGTTATTGAGTGCACAGGTCGAACAGCACTCACCTTCGTTCCTTTTGCCTGTAAATCATCCACGACGGCTTTGCACTCGTGAAGTTCATCTGTAATCAACTGTTTCTCCTGCTCAGTCTTCTCGTATCTTTCCTTAAGGTCTGATAGCTCAGTCTTAGCCTCCTCATACTGCGTGGAGCAAATTTGAATTTTTATTATTGAGTAAACACAAACATAAAATGGATTTTCAGGGGATACCTGGCAAAGACGTGAGCACACCAGGGTAGGAGAAGCTGATATTGCAATTGAATGCTAGGGTGGTGACTTTTGGTTCTGCATAGGCCTAGCTGGACCTCACTGAAATGTGCATGTACTTACTCGGACAATCAGGACGAGACATGTTTACCTATGATATTAGCCCCAAGGGAAACTGCGAGCCCACTGAGACATGAGACCTGACATTGCATTCAGGCATATGAGTACAATTATAATATCAACTTTTAAACCTTGTAAATGCAGAGTAAGGAAATGTTGCACACATACACAATAGGAGTTGTGTGATAAATTATTAATCTCATTGTAGGATTACAAAAAATTGACCATCCAGGAGAAAAGATCCTTATTTTACTGCATTTAAATTCTACTGTACACAACAGATTTCAAGTTAATATAACCCTAGTGCAACTTAGAAAAGTGTATGGAACAAAAACTCCATACAAGGAATTCATTTTCAGTTAAGGAGAACTTCTCCTCCATGCTGAGAGTGTAGGACACCTCATACTTAACATTCCCACTCACCATGATTCTAGCAATGATAAATATGGGCTCAGATTTCTTAGGTCAGTGTCTTTTATGGATTTGAAACACCACCTCTCTCTGGAGATCCTTGCTACGGCTGTCGGCCTCATCCAGTTGGGTCTGGAGTTTGGTGCTCTCCTGCTGGTGCTGGAGCTGCAGGGCTGCCAGCCTCTTCTCCAGCTCCTGCTGGGATCTCTCCAGGGCTTTGAGGTTAGTGCTCAGCTCAGCATTCTGGGCACGAGAGCTACCAGCAACAATAAAACACTGAGTTCAGTAAGCGGAGGGTCACAGTTGCAGCAGTGTCAGGCAAAAACAAGAGAGGGTGCATGAAGGTGGGGGAGGAGTTGAACTCTTCATAGTGTTCAGTGCACTGACCTGACAAGGTCCTTCTCCAGCTGCTGCTGCTTCTGCAGCACTGCCTCTTTCTCTGAGTGAAGGCCTGCACATTCATTCTGCAGACTGCCTCTCTCCTTCTGGTGAGTCTTGAGGATCTCCTCCCTCTCAGCCCTGAGAGAAGCACTTTCACTCTGCAGACTGCTCTTTTCCCTCTGATGCTTATTCAAAATCTCTTGTTTTTCAGATCGCAGGACAGAACACTCCTTCTGAAGCCTATTACACTCTATCTGCATGGACTGCAGCTCACTGGCTATGGAAAAAAAGTACATTTATGCAACCTTTATTCTCATTCTTTGATGTTTGATTCCTGATTCCTGATGTTTTTTTTAACTGAATCAGCATGCAGATTAAGGGGAAATTCACAACAAAACACATTTAGAATATTTAGAATTATGATGAAAATAATTGTTTTTATCATTGTGTCATCCCTAGAGTATCATTTTTCATGATCAGTATGTTCTGTAATATTTTGTTTGCACACTATATATTACCTTGTATTTCTGCTGTTTTCTGCCACTGCTTGCTCTGTTGCTGAAGGTCACGCTGTAGGTTGTCAATCTCGCGCTCATATTTGTTGGCAGTCTGACGCCATTTGTCTAGGTCCTTAGTGACAGTTGCTAGGTTTGTCTGGACAGCACTGACATCACGATCCCGCTCCGCAGCTGCTGCCTCCAGCGCGCGTTTCAGTGACATCACCTCATCACGTGCACTTTGTAGCTCATCATGTGTACTGTGGGAGACGTCTACCTGCTCTCTGAGGTTGCCCATTTCATCTTGGAGCTGCCGCAGCTGGCCTGTCCAAACCATGATCAGTGTTCAGATTGGTAAAGTGGATGCTGGATTCATAATGTGACACTTTAACAGTATGATTAATGTGTTTTTAGAGAAAACATAAAAATTCTCAAAGATACAGGCCCCCAAAGACAACAGATGGCTCTAATCAAAACATATACTGGACCTTGAAGAAGTTTGATCTGTTTTGCAGATTCATCAGCTTGTTGTTTATTTTCCTTTCGCTCTTCCTCTAGGAGACCTTTAAAAATATTATGACATTTAGTGTATGCATGTGTGTGTGCAGTACATGGTGGAGAGGAGGGTATGGAAATGATCAGAACACTTTTTACAGTCTGACATCAGAATTGTTTTGTTTTTGTTACCTCGTAGCTCCATGCACTTGTGTTTCTCAGCAGTAGCACGCTCCTGTGCTTCTCGGAGTTCATCATTCAAGCGCTGGATGATTTTCTCTAAGTCACCTGTTGACCCCATGTTTGACCAGTTCAGCTCATCTGAGAATAAAACACGGAACAAATGTCAGACAGCAATGACAACAATTCTGCAATTTCCTATAAAAGCAGGATAACTGAATATGGTCATATTAATATCCATGTTCATTTTGCTTCAGTCCCAAACATTTAAACAGGGCTAGCATATTGGATCATTTCCCAAGCCATTAAATTGGGCCTTTTACATAAACTAATTGCTAACCCAGAAATAGACACAACAGCATTATTTGCATTTTCTATCCAAGCTGTCATTCCAAATTGCCTATTGCCCCAGTGGCACAACACACGAGGGAAACAGACTAGCCAAGGTTGTCAAGGGCCTGTTGTGTTTGCTCGAGGTGGAAACAACCTCATAAATACTTCTGAGCTTTGGAATACCCAGCAAATATTCTGATCCCCTAATCTACTGTGGCTAGGAAAAGAGATGACCTCATCTCAGGCCAAAAAATTTGGCAGAGGCAAAAACAAGAGGCAGAACAGGTCCAGTATGTGCACCATAAATGGATACAGCCGAGGGCAATGAGAGCACCATGAAATGCTGCATTTAGTGAGAAAACATTTGTTGTGACAGCTGACACATAGTTCACATGCATACATACAACCCACACATACAGATAGTCAAACACATACATTTTGCTCGTAGTGCTATCAGATCTTGTGATAAAGCTCTCTGAAATCAAAGCGTATAGCGAGGCTGCTGGAGGCTGGTGGCACGCTCTGCCACAAGCGCATGACAATCCTACTGTGTGCTAGACTGACAACCGGGGGCACAGTGTTCCCCTGCTGTGTGTGTGTGTGTGTCTGTGTGTGTGTGTGTATATGCATATGTATGAGATAGACTCAGAATGTGAGTGGGCTCTCTGTAAGCAGGGCTATGTGTGCCCACCCAGTATGTGTGAAAGATGAATGCTCTTCGAATCTGTGTATCTTGTGCAAGTGTGTGTGCAAAGCTGAGAGATGTTGCGTGTGTATGTGTGTATGTGTGTGTGGTTGTATGAGAGCGAGAGAGAGAGCTCAAGTGTGTGAATAGGTTATCCTTAGTAATATGCCGTGGTTAGTTATTATCACCATTATGTCTTCGTTGACACAGAATGGCACCCGACTAAGTAATAATGGGCTTAATCTGTGTGTAAAAATACCTCTCAGACTAGTTGGGATATTGAGCATCATACAGCCTCAAGTGACTTCAGAGGAGATGCAGGAGAGAGTCTTTTTTTAGTTCAAGTGCCAAGGGATACAACCATTGTCCTCCATCCGTCACGCTGTCAGATCCTTTTTAACTGAATCAGAGGGGTCGCACTGCAATAACGTCTACAATATCCAATCCATCTCTTTGAAAATGGCATTGATTTGTATGTACGTGAGAGATAGATCAAATCAATCAATTTGAAACGAGTAAGTCACTTGTCGTGAGAAAACGGTTTTGTCCATATGTAATGTACAGTGCAGTGTAGCATTACAAATTCATTCATCATGCAAAATTTATTCACTCGGCAGTGTGTTTGGTAACATGAATGACATTGTTCTAAGTTCTGAATGCCCTTGTTCATTTAAAAAAATGTCTTCTGTATTGCACTCCCATTGCATTAGTCACTGAATTCTATTTTAATCAGTCTGCCTAAATGTCAGCCCTAGCAGACATCAGTCAGCTGATGTGGGCTCTGTGCAAAGAGACCCCATCTTTTTTTACAAGCAGTTGACACCAGAGAAATCAGCCTCTAAAATAAGGCCATCTATAGCAATGTGCGCTCTAAAGACAGCTGTTTCCGCACCCAACCATCCTCCAGAGTCCTGACACTGTTTTTCCTGTGACTCATGCTTTTTGCCCCTTCACACTGACATACTGTGTTAGGTAAGAGCCAATCCATTCCATTACTGTTCAAATAAATACAAAATAATAACAGAGCATTGTTACCTTTAATGAGTGATACATTATTCAAGGGATCAATCTGGTCTTTCTCATCCATTTCTGTCAAAACAATTAAAACTACAAATAATGAGGACAGACTCATGTATACATAACACTAGACTAGGATGTAATGTTCACAAACATAATATTTTTAAAATAAATATACTCCACAATTATTAATGTTGAAGTCTTTCAAGAAAAATTTACAAACAAAAAAAAGCATGTTCATCTCAGACAGACAAAAACTATCTTTGGAATGAAGAGCTCCATAGTTGATCAGTAAATTTCTTTGAGGACAAATAAAACAGAAAAATTACCATTCAAATGTATCAATAAATTTAAGCAGGAAATATTACCTGAGGTGATCCACAAGCAATTCTATGTGCTGTGGCCACAGCAGTCTCTGACATAAAGAACTCCTCTCTAACTATCAGATTTTTCAGATGCGAAATGGAACAGTCCAAGCAGAGGAGGGGGGGGGGACACAGGCGATGACACGCACTGCCTACCGGACCTCCCCATTACTGCTGGACTGAAGACAATGAAGACAAAGAACAGGTGGAAATAAATGGACAAATGCCTTGAGCGTGGTTAAAATACTGCAGTATATATTGGTCATCTTAATGTCTGTCTAAATGTGAACCCCCCACTCTCTGGTTAAAGTCCTCAGCCCCTCCACACTAGGTCATGTATCCGAGTAGGGCATCTCAGAAACTGCAGCTGCATAGTGAACACAGAGGGGGATTGTTCAGGGAACTGAGTTGCTCCACGGCCAGTTGGTACTGATGTAAAAATCTACAGGATGACACACAACAGGGCCTGCCACCATTAGAGGGTCAGATAATGTGTCATGTCTGTGCTACATGCACATCTCACACTGATTTTATATGTAGGACACACTTTTGTCACGTAAAATGCCTGGCATTTAGGGTTACTGTTGTCTATGGATAAGATATATGATGCATCCCCCTGCATAGTGGCGTAATCATCCAACATTATATGCACAAACTCAATATGCACTGTAAAATGTAGCCACTGCCCAACCCTGCTGAAGTGTTTTACCTGGCCAGTTCATATTTCGTACTCATACATGCTGTATTTAATAAGTAAATAATGCATCTGGCTCTGTTACCAGTGCAGGAAAGTGCAGTGAAAATCAATCAAGCTTTCACAACTGAATATGTTTTGGCAAAAATACATTCAACAACGTGTAAATTTAGAGAGGAAACATAGATGTTATCTCTACAGGCACGGTATTAGAGCAGTAGATGTCTTTAGAGCTGGTGCAGTGTCCAGCTGGCCACAGCCGTCACACAGTAACAATAGATTTGAAGAGGTAATCATTTGCGGCACATTGCAATTTCTTATTCAGGCCATAAAAATGATTGAGTGAGAGATTCTCTTAAGAAGCACAGTGTAAAACTTTCAGGTATTGTACAATAAAATGAGCACAGGATCGGGCCTCTGTAGGGTTGGATTTTGCTAACAATTTGCTGTTTTGTTGTTGACACAGATGTATGCCTGAGACCTTGTGTAAAGATGAACTAGATAAGATAAGACAAGATAATCCTTTATTTGTCCCACGACGGGGAAATTTGCAGTGTACAGCAGCAAAGTGGATAGTCAACTACAAAGAGCATCATTACGAACTAGACTAAGTTAAGAGCAGTAGACTAAAGAACATAAATAATTAGTAATTCATAAATCATTCATATATGATTCATAAATAATAATTAGTAATTCATAAGGTTCATATTATTCTGAGATGTATAATTTAGTAATGTATAGATGTGACATCATTGTTGTAACTTTGCTAGGCATTTGAATGACTTTATGCTATACTATAATATATCATATTTTAAGTTATTTCACAGTATTGTGTCAGCTTTAGGCAAAACTAAAATCCATTCTACCAGTAGACCTATTTTATACCTAATGCCTCTGTATAATGACAATTTAGCATTAAAATTAACTTTCCTTATGTGGCATGGTATCTTCTGCAGCTAAAGATAAATATAAAGAAATTATACATTTCTCTTTATCCATCTTTATGTCTAAAGAATTAGGCTTCGGTCAGGAACCTGGGGGCCTTTGAGACCTTGTATGTGATATCAGGCTATACAAATAGACTTACATTTACAGTATTTTTTCTATTTTTTCACAATAGCGACTTTCTACGTCCTTAATTTTGAATGATAGGATAAGATATCCTAATTTTGAGAAAATTCCCCAGATCTTACTTTCTTACTTACATACTGCTATAATTGGAGTTGCAACGAGCACCATTCCTACAATCGCCTCCTAACTTGCCAAAAACATTAGTTCAGAGGTATGGCATTCATTTACATAAAATTAGGAGTTTTAATTTTGGTTTGTATCACCAAATTATAGTTGTGGGAGACATGAACGGAACCACCTTTGCACCCCCCATAATGACATCTTGAGGGAGATCACAGTTGACATGAATATAACCACCCTAGTAATAATAAAATGTACTCTTAGTAGTAGTAGTAGTAGTGTTGGTGTCCGTTTTAAACTCACTGTGAAATAAACACACGACAAAGTTTCTCGTAAAACTGGGAGTGTTCTCATTCCTCCGTGGGAACCTCCCTGTAGCTGTGCGTGTGCGTGTAGTGGGTGTTTCCCTTCGCTCTACGTGTCCTCGGAGCTCCGCTTATACTTTACAGGGCTGATGCAGGACAAACGTGAAGGTGAAACATCATTGCAGCTGTTTGCTCATGTCGGATCGGTAACTTTATCCTCCTCTCCCCGATGATTTCCTCGATCACAGCCTGGATTTTGAGTGACAGATTCTGGCTGCCACCAAATGTCACATGGGCGGACCTGGATCATCCACCACCTGGCGAGGAGTATCCCCGAGTGGGCCAAATCCTGTACGCCTTGCCGCTTGCCGTGGGAGTCTTCCTACTGAGACTGATCTTTGAAAGGTACACCACGCCACAACCTATGAGTTCGTATTTAGTTACTTAACTTTAGTTTGGTCTTAACGTGGCCTACATGAATGTGCTCTACCGGTCTTAGAGCTCATGTGGCATGTGTGGAAAAACATCAAAACTATATTTATACCAGGAATCTAATAGGAAAACGAACGTTAGAATATGAAATAATGCATAATATCCTTTTATAAGGCTATGATAAAACACTACAGCACAGATGTCATAACAGGAGTATTGTTGATTTTACTTTAAACTGATTTAAAATGAGCACATGATCTTGATCAAACTTTATGTTGGTCAGTTCAGTATTAACAAGAGAAATTCTGAGTTGTTCTCCCCACAGTCTCGCAGTATTTAGATGAAATAAAACCCTAGACTTCAGATTCTACGTTCACACATTCAGTCGGATGGATTCATGTTGCTCGGCCTGCTGATGGGGGCTTTTTCAGGCCTTCCCTCTCCTTTCTGTGAAAAATATCTGTAGCCTTAGCCTTTGGTTTGACTCTGTTATCATTCCTTGGTGGTGATGCTGCTGCAGACATGAAAAACTACTGGAGTTGAACATGCTCAGTATTGATAGCGTTCACTTTTGTTGGTGATGATCCTGTTAGAAATATACTGACTAGCTGTGGTCACTCTGCCTTATATGGGATCCTTAGAATTTTTAAAACCTTTCTTGTGCAATCTCTATGACTCTAATTTCACCATATCCTGTCTTAAAAGTTCCTCTTTTCGAGTAAAATTCAAACTGAGGGGAGAGTCCAAAGCCCAGTCTGTACTTCTATTCATTCTGTCTTTTTCCATGTTACCACCGCAGATAAGAGGGGTGTTGTAAGGTTGAGAAGTTGTAAATGGCCAAATCCGAGTGTAAACACTGGTCAACTCAACAAGATGATCTTGTGACACACATTAGTATTTTGGTCAGAGGCGGGTCTCCCAGTCTCCCATACTGTATTCTCACATGACAGTTCATCACGTTCTGTTTAGAGTAGGTGCTACATTCCCCAGGATTCTCTCTTTTTAACGCTTGCCTGTGTCTCCGTCCTGGCTTCTGTTTTACTCACATCCTCTCCCTCTAAGACACACATGCCTGACAAACGTAACTTTTATGGACGACCTGACTAAAGCTTGTCAATTTGAGTCGGCGAGCAAATCCCCTGGCAAAAATGGCGAGTGGTCCACCTGCACCTATTGCATGTACAAAGTGGTTGATTTCTCTCTGTGGCTCTCTCCTCGTCTGAATGTCCCTCTTGCTTACCATACCGCTCTGTATCCCCTCCCTGCCCCCACCCTGTTTTTGGCTTCTATCTGTGTGTACAGGCTAGTAGCCAAACCCTGTGCCCGCATACTTCAGATTCAAGCAGGAGTGAGTCGGCAAGCTCAGCCCAATGTTATCCTGGAGAAGGTGTATATGTCCAAAACGGTACATAATGCTTGTGTTAATCCTTTATTTATCATGAAACAGTTTTTGTTGCACCATTCTCATAATTATATGTTCAGTAAATACCACATGCATTGTGGGGTTTTTTCACATGTAAAGGCTGTGGAAATGTATCACAAATTTGTAACAGTTCTATGATTTTGTTCTCCATAGTGTCCGGATACAAAACGTCTGCAGGGACTCTCCAAGCAGCTGGACTGGGATGAACGGAAAGTACAAAGATGGTTTCGTGTCCGTCGGAACCAAGACAGGCCCAGCGCAGAGAAAAAGTTCTGTGAGAGCATGTAGGTTCCTACTGAACATGAGAGGAGAAGCTGTACTAAAAAGTTGCTTTGTGACATTTAAGATAATTTGTTTTTCCAACATCAACGTTTTCTTCCACTTCAGGTGGAGATTAATGTTTTACCTGGGGATTTTCATCTATGCCATTCGCCATTTATGGGTGGTGAGTTGAACATACAGTCTGCTCGATTAGTCAGTCAACACCAAGCAATCATCTTAGTGCTTTGTAATGTTAAAATGTCAAACATTTGTTGGTTCTAGCCTCTCATAAGTAAGGATTTGTTGATTTTCTGTTTCCAATGGCTGCAAAAGGAACCTTGCTGAGTACGAATAGGACATTTTCAGCCCTACTTTTTTTAAACTATTGGTTTGATTTTTAATTTAATTCATGTATTTGAATTAAAACCATTGACTGAAGTTGTTATGTAGAAAATGTATGTGTTGCATAGCTGTTGCTCTCTTGAATCTGCTATGTCAAAAACAAACAGATCGGAAGAGCGTCGTGTAGGG
>OMOW01112613.1:0-17222 GCA_900312555.1 Lamprogrammus exutus | reverse complement strand
TAGAGCAGTTCGTCGGGGTTGATGGCAGGTATGGGCTGTCTCCAGTAACAGAAGGAGCTGAACTCGGGCATCAAAAAGGCCTCAGTCTGTTCTTTACTCAGCAGGGGGAAAACGTGCTCCACCAGCTCACTCAGTCTGCCGTAACTGTGGAGAGGGAGAGGGAGAGAGGGAGAGAGAGAGAGAGAGAGAGAGAGAGAGAGAGAGAGAGTCAGTCGGGTAATTATAAAGTATTCCTCAAGGTAGACAGTACGGTCTTGGCTCCTGTATATCAATGTGCTGCTCTTCCCACAGAACCGCCGACAACACAAAGCCGGCCTCAGTCGGCTGTTGTACTTACGAGGATTTGTTGCCTTTGGTCTGCTCCTGGATCAACTCTCCCTTGGGGTTGACCGTGAAGATCCGACACACTGGAACCCCCACCTCCTTATAGGCAAACACGTCCTACAAGGGGAGAGGCAAGGGTTACAGCCACAATCCATCATCCCAACGTAAACATAATAAGGATCGACCTGGAAACTGCCGTCACTCCCAAATTGATCAACAGGTTTTACAGTTTGTTTATTTATTAATACACAGCACACTTTCCAATAATTATTGGAGCCGTATTTGATGCCGATTCGATGCTGTAAAATGTTATCAATAGTATTATGAATCACAGGAGTAAAACAGGCTTTTATATTCAAGTGCGATCAGTTGAGAAACACACAAAACTCATCAATTATGCAGTTTATATGAATTTTCCTATTATTTATATGGTAAAATGATTATTTGGGCTTGTAGGAAGAGAATTACATAATTGTTTTACAAAGATGTTACTCAAACATTAATACACACTGGTACAAACTGACATAGGCGCCTTCATATTAACCACAGATTTCCTGTTTGTGTCCCACCTAATGCACGTAATGGCAATATTTCTAGACTAAATGACTTAGTGCTCAAGTAAGTGACGGTGTGTGTGTGTGTGTGTGTGACAGAGACAGACATTTTGTTGGCTCTCCTATCTGGGTGTTGGTGTTTATGCAGCTGAAGATGCTGTGCCCAGCTTGAGCTCCCTTCGACAGACAAGGCCACATGGGCTCATACTCCGCCGGTGAACTCATGTCGGGTTCAGCCCAACACTGATTTCATATGTTTGTGTCTGTTAATCGATAGCCAAAGTGTCATGTTTGTTGATCTTACAACAGACCATGACTGCAACGCCTTCGGAAACAGACAGACATTGAAAAACGACCATGTTAATGTCCAGGAGTCTCACATCTTCAAATGCCCATTAACTCACATTGGTTCTATTCCCAAAGGCTGCGTAGAATGGCTGCTTGTTATGCTGGAACAGGTTCTTGATGTCTGTAAGGCATTCAATCTTGAAGATCTCTGGTTTCTTCTCAATGACTTCCCTGAAGCAGACAGACAGACAGTTTGATAAAAGCAACACACTGCTTGTCCCTTACCATGCGACAGTTCAGAGAGACACAATGACTTGACCAAATCCATGTTTGATATCTCTCCGTCTCTCCCTCTCCTCTACTCATCTTTCCGTGTGATGATTAACAGTCACTGAATATGAATGACTTGATATAATAAACGAGGAGTCTCAGAGGGAATAAGACTTGTTAAGTCAGAGAAACCGGGGGGAGATTAAAATTAAATCAAGTTTGAGAACAAAAAGGATTTAAATTTGACACAAGATGAATTGAAATCAGAATTATGACTTTTGGGACATGGAGGCATTTGTTTTGAGACAATGTGTGTATGTGATGAGTTCAGTAATAAGAGGATTTTGGATTTGGACACGGCTGCTGCCAGTCTACAGCAGAGGCACTAAAGCTCATCAGTATGCACAGGTCGCCAGCGCATGAATGGTAGATGCTTAGAGTCACCTCCAAACAGAGGGAAAAACTGAAACTGAATTCAGGGTTACGTGCCCTGTACCTGTGGAACGCAGAGAAGAGGCTGCTGGGAGACAGCATGAGAGGTCCTCTGGGCAGGATGGTGCCCCCATCGTTGACCCACTGCAGGTAACCCCTCGTCATGTCGGCCATGCCTATGGCGCGTGCTGAGCAGTACAAGAACTTGTAGCCATTCCTGCCGACGGGGGAGAACAGAGCTCATTAGGAATTGTTTCAATAAAAGCTAATATCATGACTATCATCAGTGACTGCTAAGAACAGTGCTATCACCAAGTCTATTTGTTGCTAGAAGAGACCTACTCTGAAAAACACGAGTCGTCATAAATATTCTGACATGTCACAGAAAGTCAAATGTGAGGGAATGGAACAAATAAATACACACAAGTTGAAATCAACCAGCAGAATGCAGCACAATTACTGCAGGAATACAAGGCGACAACATTTTTCATCTCTCTGCGTCTGTGAGGTGACGTGGGGCTGGGGCCTCTGCAAGTCACCAGTCCACCACATGCAAGCAGATACACACAAACAAACACACACACCTTCACACCTACGAGCAATTCAGTGTTTTCCATCTTGCCAAGTTGCATGGCTTTGGAATGTGCCCACACAAACACAAGGAGGAAATGTCGACCCAGCACAGACAGAATTAAGAATCAAACCCAGACAATGCAAACCACTGAGCCGCCATTGTTCCCTCCTCTGTGATTAATCGAGTGTTTTTTTTCCACTTACTCAGCTACTGAGTGGTAGAGTTTGGCAATGCCCTGGTGTGTCCAGTCCTTCCCCAACTGTGGCAGGATCTGTCCAAACACATCGGATCTAAAATACAACAAAAACAACATGTATAAATATCACTGACACACAAAGAACATAGGAATAGGTGGATCTACCTAAATTCCTAAGATCTAAGCTTCACATTACAGAGCAGATGGACGGAGAGAGAGACTCAGAGAAAGCGTGTGTGTGAAAAAACTGAAGCAGATCGACTGAACAGGCTATATTAAGAACCACATCTACCATCATCCTAAAACACAGGACATTATGGACCCTTCTCCATTAATGAGGCTACCTTCACCCATGGGAGGAGGGACAACCTTGCCTTCTAACTCTGTGTGCTTAGGATGAAATGTAAATGTGCTCATTACTGCCCCTTGTGCTCTTCGCCTTGTTACTCAAATATAGCCACACGTCACAGGTTGCCCGACGGGGTCATAGAGATAATAAGCTCTGAAACTGTTTGATGTTGACCGCCTATGATCCTTCCACAAGGGATGTCAGGAAGTATAAAGTATGTACGTTTAAAAAGATAGAGCTGGTTTCTAGCTAATCAAAAAGCTTACTGTAAGTAGAGCAGGATTAAAGAGCTGAGATACGTGCTATTTTTGGAAAGGATGTGTCCATGGCAATGACACTGCTAAAACTTTGTATGATTTTTGTTATTTTTAGTTTGGTAAATCTGAGGAAGAAAAATGGTCTTAAGTGACTTGGAATGAACGTACTTGGTGATGGTGCCATCTATGTCAGAGATGATGACTTTGTCGTCCCAGTTCCACAGGTAGATGGTGCCCTCGCAGCGGCACGTGCCCTGGTACTGGGTGGTGATGCTAAACGTCACATCATTGGGACCCTCCTTCAGTTTCAGACTCGCCTGGTGACAGAGGGAAACTCTGAAGGCATCTGTATGCGCAGCTCATTCCATTCACTAATGTGTTCCACCAGTGCAGATATTAATATACAGCTGTGTTAGTTAAGCCACCATACAGTGAACACAAAAAGAGCTTTTGAGCCACCTACAGACTGCAACTGGAACTTACACTATGCAATTCATCACTAGACAGCAGAGGGAGCTCCAACCTTTCAATGTCTCAAGTCTTTCAAATGCATTTGAAGTTTGGTTCAAGAATGGCATATTCAAAACAAATAGCATGTTTATATGCTGTTACAGTCCAACTCAGTATGGAATAATATTACACTTATTAGCCAGCATTACTTTACATTATGACAGCTTTAGTACAGTAAGCTGCATGAGGAAGAATCTAAGTTTTACAATCAATCTCAGGTGGCAATATTTTCCAAAATTGCAAAATTGGTGCTTACTATCTGATCAGAAGAGAGGCGCAATGACTTCCTGTATGTGTGTGGGCTGGGGTGGGCCTGACCATCAGGTGGCTGCAACCTCTCTTGGCAGGACACAGCAGTCACTTCCTTAGCCTCTTCATCACTTGATGAGTCCCCTGCTTTTGGCCTGCAGAGAAAAAAATGATATATTATATAGTGTAATATAATATACACAGTCTGTACCATTTTTCTTCCTTATTTATTTTGTGCAACTTCACATTTGTTCAAAGCAATGATCAAATCATTACATTGAATAAAAAACTCAGAGTTTCAAGACCTGCCAAGTAACTCTGGCAAAGTACCGACATTTTCTCACTCAGAATTCTAAGATAATGTGATGTGCCTGGCTGTCATAACATGGTTTTGCAAAGCGAAGCAAGAGTTCAGCATGTCACTGAACTCTTAAGACTTCTGAGTATCAATAAACCAGACAGATTAAGTGTGTCAGCACTTACAGTAAGGAAAGCTTCTCCTGAGATATGGAGGGTCCTTCCTCTGGATGAGACTCCTCCTTGGTTTCTAACTTGGCTTCAGACTGAAAGATGGAAGGGAAGAAATTCCAATTCAAGGTCATTCGAACAGACATAAAATCAAAATCCTGGACATATGGAAGTGTTTTTCATGTTCGAACAGACATAAAAATCTAAATGCTGGACATATGGAAGTGTTTTGTTTTCATGTTTTAAGTAAGACATGACCGTTTACACACCTGCTTGATAGTACTATCTGCCCTCTTTCGCCAGAACCACCAGCGGCCTGACTTCTTTGGCATTTTCTCCTTCATCCAAGCCTCTTCTGTTGCCTTGGATACACACGTACAAAAAGACAAAAGCTAACAGTGAGCTGTGATCCACACTCAATGTATATGCATATACTGTGCAGACAATGATGGAAAAAAAAGATTACCTTTGGTAAATTCTTCTGAAATGCTTGTAGGCTTAGAATCAAAGGGGCAGCGAGTGTCCAGTTATAATATCTGGGGATGCAGAAATTGTTGAAAGCCAATTATCAACAGCATACAACGCTTACCTGAACACACCTCACTCCTGTGACATTTAATTGCTAACTTACCTATTTCCTATCTTCACTACCAGGTTGGGGTTATCTATAATTGCTGGATTCTCAGCAAATTCCTGATAGGTAATGATATGCTCCATGAACTTTTCTGCAAATAGAAAAATAAGAAATGCATAAATCAAGCATGGCGAAGGAAAATGCCAGTGGTAGTGAACCATAACGTGTTGCTGAAATCAACAGGGAAGTCCAGGCAAATAACAAGAATAATATATAGAGACAGATGGAAATCAGAGAGGGAGACACGAGAGAGTGCACGAGCACATATGGCCCTTGAAGAAGTAAATTTAACCGTTGGACTTCAGACACATCATTACTGTTTAATCTGTTTTTTTAATAGAAAAGATAATTTTCAGTGCCATTCTTGTGTACCTTTGGATATTTCGGCATTCTCTGTGAGGCCTCCACACAGAGAGAGGGTGACGTCAGGGAGATCACTGGCCGAGTCAGACAGACACTCTGTCCCACTGTCAGCTGCTGCGCTGCCCACTGACTGGGGAGACTGTGAACCAGAGTGCATCTCCGAGTCCATCCAGTGCTTAGTGGCTGCCTCAGACTCACTGGAATGCCAACAACAGTTTATGTCACAAATGCAAGCAGAGTACATCATTATTCTGACCTTTGAGGCTTTGATTGGCAACATAAAACCACCTCCATATGGCACTTCTATTTCATTTGAATGACTTTTGCTCTCTTTGGTTTTAAAACTGAATGATTCGTTTTCTCATCAACGAAGACACATAAAGCAATAATATCATTAGGTGCATCTTTCATAAGCTAACCTCTTAGGAAAATAACGTGCAGCGACATCAGGTTCAAGTACATTCAGATCGTCTAAGTAGATATCCTCAGGCCCCTGATGCTGGCTCCTCTTTGGGACACCTGCATTCAACGACAACAGTATTTGTCATTTAATGTACTATAACAAGTTGTTACAAATATAGAGCAGATGGTTGGGACAGTTGACGGGCACCTTTCTTCTTGGAGGGCGAATCACTCTGTTGAATATTAGAGGGGGTGGAGGTTGTGACATCAGATGGCAGGACATCTATGGGCTCTGTGGGGGTTAGAGGACTCATAGAGGGTATGGGGCTGACAGGTGTTACAGTAGTGACAGGGGTGCGTGGCTCAGGTTTGACAATGGCACACATTGAGGAGGCAACATCGGCCTTTGCGCTCTCCATCCCTATGTCATTCTCCATGGCTTCAGAACTGAGGATAACACGGAAGTGAGTGTTCTCTGATGGGGTGATGGTCACAGTTTGTAGCTGCTCTGGTCTCTCTTTCTTGGTGACCTGGATATTAGATATCAGATATAAGTCACTTTGAAGCTGAGCACACTTACTATGTTGTGGAAATGCCATTAGAGAGAGGTGCTTACCCTGGTTGTTTCTGGAAACTCTCCCCATGTCCACTGCATGTGGGACTCTGCCCTCAGCATACTCTCTGAAGGCCTTATTACCAGTTCAGAGTCACTCTTTGGGGAAAAGGCCTGAGACAATCCATGACTAAAGGGATAGACAGAGAAAAGCAAACATTCAATAAGATAGTCGGAGTGAATGTAGGTGACAGAGCTACACTTTTGCAAATGTGTCATACAATTCCATATATACATACAGCACATACTTGTCAGCTGTTGACCAGTCCCCGTCAGACAACGGATAATTATCTAGGCTGTGTCTTCCTGCAGGTAATTTGGGGTCAGTGTCTCGCATTGTGGTCATTGATGGTGACCTAAAACCAGGGGTAAAAATGATTATTAATTCATCTCAATTTCAGAAAGTTTAGCTAAAGAAACAAGTATTGACCCCGAACAAACCTTGAGGAATGAGCTGCAACTTCCTCATCAGAGCTTAGGTCCATCTCGAAGATCTCTTCAGTTTGCCCAGCATTGGACATAGCAGCAGTCGTAGCAACAGGTGTGTTAGCAGCATTAGTATTACCAGTGGTGACTGACATGGGTGGGGTCAGCTCCTCCCTCCGGGGGTCTCCTTTGTGTTTCTTCCTCCGTCTCTTCTTCTTTTTCATGGCCATAGTGCTGGGTGCAGGTGGATCAGGTGGGTCCTCTGCATCAGCAGGGTCATCCTCCAAATCCTGCTGTGCCATATGCTCCACCTCTGAGATCCAGAATAGGTGACTCTCAGTCGGGATCGGGGAGGTGGCGAGGTGGGCGGGAACAATCTGCTGAAACACCAAGAACGGAAGAGTTTGAGACACAGATGACACAGTATGACAAAGCACGCAGAGCAGCATGAATGGTTCTAGAGAAAGCACAGGGAGGCCTGTGTCTTTTTGGGCAGTAAAACTGCATTGTTGTCAATGCTGAGCTTTCACAATGAGAGTTGGTGACATTTTCACATACACCCATTTGCGCAATAAGTCACCTAACAAATGCAGCAAGTGTCTTACATGTAGAGTATTTCTTTTCTCAATTAAATGCTGTCTTATGCTTTAAAAAAAGATTTGCTGCAGGCTATGAAATAAGAAAGGCCTACTGAGACAGTGTCATTGATGTTTCTTACTTCTGAACTTAAGACAAATTGCTTCTTAAGAAAATTGCCTCAGTTTTGTGCTGTCTAAACTCATATAAGTCTTTTACTGCTAAACATGGTTGGCTGGAAGTGTTTATTATTCCGTGTGGTTATGTAGATGCTCACATTTTGTTGCTTGCTCTCCTGGACAAAAAAAGCCTCTCCATTGTCACCAAGCTTCATGTGCAGGTCGACGGGCTCTCCATTTACCTCAATGTCAATCTGAAAGAATTAGGCAGAAGGTAAAAAGCTGACAGCAACGGGAAAAATGGCAATTTATATGGTAATTATGAAGTACTCGTGACTGGGAAAACATAAAGAGCAGCTTGGAAAACATAAAGAGCAGACATGGTGTTTATTTGATAATTAATCTACGGGGACATACAGAGGCTATCTGTATGAATCTTGCCTTTATAAGTAGTTTAAAACAAATTAAGGTAAATATTTTCTTCTTTCAACACACTTCCAACATTTGGTCAGGCCTCACAGAGTGCTTGTAGCTACATACAGCTCATCTTTCTCCCAAGGATTTACTAAACCTAATTAGTGTATGGGTCCATAGGGATTGCATTTCGTGGAGCCTGCCAATAGAACAGGGCCACTCATGTCTGGCAGGCAAACCCCCAGTGGATCTGCGGCCCTTCAGAAACTTGACACCACAAACCCAAATCTAGGTCACGTCTGGCAGAGACCACAGATTTGAATATCGGGTGCCCTTCCAGTCTGACAACCTGAAGTTAAATCATAATCAATATTACATATATTAGTTTTTCCTCGTTTCTAATCGATGCGGATGTTGCCTCACTTCCGTTACTCGTATTCCTTACTGCCAGTGTGGTTTCTCAGTGTTCACAAGGTTTAATATTGCACTCTCGGGGTTGCTAAGGTTATAAGATTTATGTGTTGTCCATGATGGCTGGTAATTTAAACCATTAATAATTAGCCAAGAATAAATGTGGGTGCTCTTCACCCATTCAAACTCATTGACCGGTTACATTAATTTGAATGGCTGAGTCGTGGCATTGCCTACATTCTGTTGGATTACTGTAACTACTGATGGCCGCAGCTGCCAGAAGATCAAGGTCTAATGTTGGGTTATTTCTCTCCATCAGAATTAGTCAGTAGGACTTCTATAAACGTGCAGGAAAACAAGGAACTCGTCATTCCCACAGTAGTGTTTACATGGCGTATGCTAGGCTACGCTGGACTTTTCCCATCCAATTTCTGAAATACGGCAACTGAAAAAAAAGTACAAATCAATTTATTGTATTTCATAATAAATATAATTGGGACCAAGCAATTTGTTTCACTTGACATGTGATCTCAGGGACACGTGCATAGCTATTACACAACAGCCCCTTATTGTGGCACTTCTTCACATTTCCTCCCCCTCCCACATGTGCAAGTTGTGGAACTGTTTCCATAGAAACCAGCCATTCATTCCTCCCTCTAATCCCATCAGCATTCTAGGTAGGTGGTGAGGCAGCATACATCCCCCACAAATCATCACCCATTTGGTACACAAGCAAAACAGTGTGGCAGTTATTAGAGTGCATACCTCCGCCAAGGCCAAACAGCCCTCCAATTACGGCTGCGTCTCTCAATGATGAAATTTAACAGGTTATTGCCTAGACGCTGCTGACAAACTACCAAACTGAATAATAGAGCTATCTGGCCTCCTTGGTGCCCTGACCTTGATAACCTACCCTAAAATGTAAAAACACATCCCCACCATCAATAGCTCAATAGTTTAATTTCAAAACTATAATGCCAATGAAAAGGCACAAGACAAATGCTAGTTTCGTAACTGAGCAGAGAGCACTAAAAATAGCCTCAGTGTTTGTCAACCATGATAACTACGACCTTATCTGCAGGCAGGAATATAAAGAAACGCCCACTGTCACAGTGGGGGAGAAGTGCAATGTTTCCCATTTGCGATCTGCGAACAAAACCAAAGACTTCATTGCTAATGCACTTTAGCTACTGTAGCTAACAAAAGAATGGGGAATCAGACTGGTAAATGAGACAGCTTGGGTTCAGTCAAACCCACATTTATCTTGTGTGGAGCTTCACTCACAC
The DNA here is from genome assembly GCA_900312555.1 of Lamprogrammus exutus. Classification (NCBI taxonomy): domain Eukaryota; kingdom Metazoa; phylum Chordata; class Actinopteri; order Ophidiiformes; family Ophidiidae; genus Lamprogrammus; species Lamprogrammus exutus. Next base: position 7,507 of record OMOW01112613.1, on the reverse strand, counting down.
AGATGACACAAGTCATATTTGGAGTAGAGTGGCTTTAATTCAAACAGGACTTTCTTTTCTCCAAATTTCAGTATAAATTTGGAAGAAAAAAAAAACTTTCATCAAGCCTTTCCCCCTTTAAGCACGAAAGCCTCTAACATAATTAAATTCCCTTAAAGGTGCTCTTAAAAATGTCTCTGTAGATGTAAAAGCTTTGGACTTTTGTTGATATGAATCATCAGCATTGCAGGGAATGGAAAAGAATTTCCAAAAAAATAAAACAAAATAATCAAAATTTTCTCTCAACTCACCACTTTCTCTTTGGAGCGCAGCACTCCCAACTTGCCGAAGCGCACGTGGAACGGTGAGCACTGGTAGGTGCCGTCTCTCTGGCGAACAACTACAACATCAATGCAGCCAGATAGCGTGGCTTGGTTAATCCCCTTGTACAGCTCCTTTACGGTGACCAACATCTGACCTACGTACTGGCCCACGTAGTTCATGGTGCCCGCCTGGAGGGGGGGAAAGGAGACGGCATTAGCTGAGAATGGGAATCACAGGATGGAGTGTGAGAGTCCAGAGGAGAAGACAATTTATTTTGGCCATTCCTTTTCATTTCACCCCAATTCTCTTATCCTGATTTACAGTCTGCCTGACTGACTATCCGCTGCTGTCTCTCTCTCTCTAAAGTCTTTTGAACAGTCAGGATGCCTTGTTTGTCTTTTCAACACTGTGCTCGTCCACTGTTGAAATGTCCTGCAGTGTCTGTTATCTCCTAACCAACATGCAACCTGACAGAGTCAGAGCCTCTGTTTTATAGTTGTTGTCACTGGCCGGAGTGTCATAAGAGCATCTGAGTGAGAGGGCTGATGGCTGAGCTGAGACAAACAGAGGAGGCACCCTCACACAGTTCCCACATCCTTGCTGACTTCCTGTTTACATTCTGGCCCTCTGCAATGTATATCCAACAGAATACCAAAACAGGAACAGTACCACGCACAACCTGTTTTTGTGAATGGGGACATGCTGTTTGTGAGGCTGCAAATTCTTTTACAAGTAATCTGTCCAAGCTACTAAATCATAGATAATAGGCTCAGAGAATACACACTAGGCTAGGCTGATCATACATTAAGCCTAACTCAAAACTATGTTTGATATTCTAAATTTCCACCCCTCTTGTGGGTTCTGATTTCACTGAGATAGATTCTTTGAAGTTATTTGCATTTTGGAACAAAATAACCAACACTAAAGCTGGTTTCCAGGGAAATATATTTGTTTGCTAGGTCATGGTCTAGTTTAGTGGAGCTTGTCAACACTGATGACTTCATTCCGTTTATTTAACCTGAAATGGTCCTTTCTTACATGAACTTTTGTTCAGAGTCTGGCAATGGGATGGGTGGAAGTTGGGAAATAGGGACAACATTGTGCAAGGGTGGCATCATAGAATGGGGTAAATTTGCGACAATAGTTGTTCTCTTCAGATAGTGATCAAAACGGGCAGAATCATTCTCATAACACAGACGAGCATAATCAGTGACCTGGCTGTTTCAGGAGCTGTAAAGGAGTGCAGATGATCTAATGCAGGGCCTTCTGTCAACAGCTCTCAAGTATTTCTATGCACTTTGCCCCACGTGTGGACACAAGGAGGGGGGAGAAATACAACACACGCACGTGCCACTAAATGTCAACACCGTACAAAACGGCTCTGCTCTGCTCATTGATGATGAATATTCATGATTCAGGCATGCATGGCATTGCAATTGATGAATAAGTTAAAATACATTGTGAGGTACATAATCATACATAAGTAGAAAAATAGACATTATGAGTTGATTTCAACCAGTGTTTTATAATGATATCCTAAAAAAAGTTTTTTAATTTTAGATAAAAGTGCATGAGAAATGTGGGCCACTATGGTGGTTCAGGGTCAAAAACCTTTCCACATGGCTCTCACACACAGGGTATAAATGTTTTTATGTTACACACCTATGAGCATTTGAATTTTCAAAGAATGTTCCTCTATTAGCCTCCTGCTAATTTAATCCAAATCTAAAAATATGGATCTTGAGGTATTATACTTTTATTGATTTAACTCAGTGGTAACTGTACTGGCCATAGTTAGTGATGTTATACAAGACTGTATTGTATTACAAAGTATTTCCAATATTCTATCCCTGATATATGTGATTGGATTGGCCAAAATATTAGAAACACCTTTCAACACAATGCAGTCTTGCATAACAGCACCTCTAACTAAGGCCACAACAATTACCACAGAGTTGAATCAACACCTCTCTGACAAAACCTCAACGAAAACTAAACATTATCACAAAGGTAGGACTTATAGCAATGGCCTTATATTGTATTGTATAGGGTAAACTATTAAAGTGGCCACTGAGTTTGTATCACTGGTTTGCTTGAAGATTACTGTAGGCAGGCAGGCACGTAATGTGCCTGAATAACCTACACATTAAAGTTAATAGGCATGGTTATTTAGATCAGAATTTGTTAGTAAATTGGTCAAACTGTCACACCTTTGCAGTTCCATTTCTACCCGCTACCTGCACTCTACTCACTTACATGTACTACATATTTATACTACTGTCTATACTGTTTATATCTGACCTATAGTGTATACACCGCATTCATATCCTAAAGTATTTTATACCTTACTGTATAATATACCCCTATACTGAACTAGAAAACTTACTATACTGTACTATAAACCTTACTGTATATAATGTCATACCATTACCACACTATATATTGTTGTTCATATCCTAGTATTTATTCTATACATATGTAAATATACTCTGCACTTCACCTCTGGTTAGATGCTAAACTGCATTTCATTGTCTCAGTACTTGTTCTCTTTGCAATGACAATAAAGTTGAATCGAATCTCATCTAAAAACCTTTCTTACCATCTACCACCTTTCAGAAAACTAAATAACAGAAAATGTAAAAGTATAATCCCTAAAAAATGTCATTACAGCCCTGATATTCACATTATCCATCTGATTCATTGTGGCCCGGTATCAAGCCTCTTGACTAGGTTTCCCACATTGCACCAAGCACGCTGCCCAAGCAAACTATACAAGACGACTGACATCCTAACACTTACTAACACCCTCCAGTATCAGGCCTAAGTTGTGACTGACTAAGAGACCTGTCTGCTGACTCACCAAGGACCAAGAGGCCCTCAGAGACGGGGAGTCATCTTGCTCACTGTTGTCTGTGTTGTCTGTGTTGTCCTCTGTATTGCTTCCAAGGGCCTCCCAGTCCCCCCATGGTCGCAGTCTCTTCATAGCCGTTAGCGGAGCACCAGCTCTTACTTTACCCACATCACGCTAGTCCACTGGGTGCAAACTTTTCCTCTCTCAAGGAGTTATGATAATGTGTTCCTGCCATCCTGAATTGAATATCGAATACAACCCTCCTATTAAGCTGGCAATAACACACCCAGGGGTCAGCACTAATACACTGCTACATAACATCACTGGCCATTGTGCAACACCGTCATAAATGTTGACACATTAGTTTTGAGCTTTGCTTTGCAGGATGCAGAGAGGGGCTCATCCAGTCAGCTGACAGGACACCAAGGCTTCAGCCAATCAGATGGGCTGTTTAAGGTGGTAGGGGACAGCTAATTCATGTGACGGGGTTCACAATGTTTTCCCCTGATAAGAGTACAAGCTCAACAACCTCAGGGAAACAACATGAGCAGCATGTAAGAGAGGCGTTCTTGTTCAGTTTGTCACATGTATGATACTATGGTCAGTGCTGTTGTTTCGGTGGATGACTGATCAAAGGGTATACTTTTTACTCATTGGCTGAGGGAGCCAACCAATAAGACACTCTGTTCATTGGACTTTGACATGTTTATTTGTTGTACTTGTACTTTTCAAAATCCTAGAAAAGTGATCATAAAAGGTACAGTAACTGGCAAAGATGCATGCTCTGCAAGCATTTACACAAGTTGTTTAAATGCCACTACAACTTGCTAAGATTAGCCCAAATCCTAATAATAGACATTGATGCTCAATGCAAATACAGGAGATACACTCATCACAGTGGTTTATACATCATGAACATTTGGAGGTTCATGAATCTCTCCCAAAAACACATTACTCCTACTGCCACATCTGCTATGAACTGTGCAAATACCATCACAGAAATCACATCCTAAGCTGAAGGGTGATGGATCTGCGCTCCTTTTCAGAGCAGTGTCAGTGTTCAATGATCTGGCAAGTGCTGTGGGTGTGATCACGAATACAAAATAAATAACACTTGAGATGATGGAGAAAAGTAACATCCCTTTTGTACGCTCGTGATGGCGGTGCCATCTATGACTACAACTACAATTTCAAGACCAAGAATGAGAGTATGTTCCGAGGTACCCTTACTCTACAATTAGGGTCTACATGTATAATGATCCAATGCACATTATTTGCTTTGAGTCTGTGCCAATAAAATTACTCCATGTGACCAGGCTGGCCAATCAGACCACACAAGGCTCACGTTGCACTCTTTCAAGTTTTGAGTTTCAAATTACTAACAATGTGTGTAACACGAACCATAACAACCAGTGCAAACCACAGAATGTGAATGTTTTTCTTACACTACAGGAATAACACAGAATAGAGATTTTTTTAAGGCACAATGTTTGCTTTACACTCCAAGTTTAGGTACAAATTTATTTTTTTTAACTATTCAGTCAACAATAAAGTTGGAGACAACCATCCTCAGCTCCAGTCAGTTTCAGTGGAGAAAATGTGAAATCTAAACTGTTTTTTCTATTGTTGCAATCTCTTCAACTCACAACAACAAACATCTCTTATCGCGAAATAAAGTCAACTAACTTAACAACTTTAGTCAACTAACTTAACAACTTTAACATGAGCTAAGTGAAATTAAAATATAACAAGACTTTAAGATCAGTTTCATTTCGCATTTGCCTTCTACATTAAGTCACAACTTGTAAACCACACACATTTCTATAGCTAATCGACATACCCTGGCATGTAGATGGCACTGTCAAACATTACAAAGAAACAAATAAATTACCTAGAGCTTTATTTACCCACAAAAAGCTCTCGGTTTTACTTTAAAAACGAATGAAGGCTCACATGTAATTTGTAAATACCACTCAGCGGTTGGTTTGGTGAGTTGGCAGGACTGCTTACTCGCCGAGGTATAATAATAATAAGAATAATAATGAAATAACTTCGCAAAACTAACCAACACCACTCATAGAAAGCACACAGCCGTTAGCTATAAACAACCTCAGCAGTTTTATTTTTACAAATCCTTATTTCACTGATTCGCTCGACAGTTCGTGTGACCGCGACGGTCTAACGTTACATCAACAAGGAAATTATGAAACAGAAAACAAAAGCGAATTAAGCATCGTGGCTTGAACGTCAGTCAAAACGTAAACAACAATAAATACCGCAACAGAAAAACAGTAACGTGAATGTTGAACAAGCAAGTAAATGAATGGAGTCGGGCTCAGCTAGCCGGATAGCTAGTCAATGTTAACTCCGTTACCTTCAGCTAACGTTGTGGTTTACGTTACCGTGAATAGCAGACGGTGACTTCAAACAGGCGATGGTTTCATGTGAGTCGCCGGTTTTAATCAAAATGAAGATATACATTAATGAACATACGAGTCCAGTCTGTCCAGTCGCTGAATTAATTCGTCGTAGCTACGGTATGTTAGCCAGCTTATTGGCTAGCTAACGTTAGCAGAGAGAACCTGAAAACTTCGTTATCACTGTCTGAAATAAACCTTAACGATTACACTTTACCTTTGTGTTGCTTCAGCGGGATGCAGCCGATGAAGGTACGCGGTGTGTCTTCAGTGGGTCCCCATTTCTTCACCCGGTGAAACTCCTCAAATCCTCCTGACAAGTCGGTGACTGGGACCACCGCGGCTGGCTGATGTGGCTCCAAACAGCTCGGTGGAGTTGATGGGACGCGGAGCCTCACAGTGGCAGGCAGGCTCGCGCAGCTGCCGTTGTGTTTACTGTTACTCACAACATTCCGTAATTTAGCAAGATTTAGTCTCATTAATTAATTTGATATTTAACTAAAGGAATCAGCGAGTAATCAGACTTGAAAGAATCCAATCACGTGTGCCCCTTGTTGATACAAGGTTAGTTTAAAAGTGTTTTTTTAAGACTTGAAATAGGTCTTCGGCATAGTTTCACTTGTCAAACACAGATGTAATCAATAACGCTAATGATGGCTGTGTTCCATTTCGCTGCATCCTGGTGTTGTACATGCTGACCCACCGGTGTGACTACTAATTGACAACTAAATGGAACAGAGCCGTCGTTAATGTTGTTATTTACCTCCTGTGTGTGTTTCTTGCAATGATAAATTAACATATCTTCTGTCAGAGGGTCTATGGATTCTGGGTTGTGTAATCTTCTACATTAGAATTTGCATGTCTTGACATATTGTGAATATATGAACATTATATTGTCTTGTCTCCCTTGTTTGTTGTGCTAAATATGCTTTGGTATGTGCATTGGTGGTTGCTATGCAGTGTGTGTATTTCTATTATCATATGCATGCAATTTCTCAAATTTTTTTAATTCTGCATTTCATTGTGATATTCGCAATTGCTTTTCAACAGACCTTTAAAAGGTCAAACTTGTATTCAATTTGAAGCTGCAGTTTAACACGACCACAGATTATTACAGAATTGTACCCCCCCTCCGTTTTTCTTGTCTTCCTCTACAGTTAGTGTATAGTCCACGCATGGTTTCCATTATTATGGTCCTTATATATCTCAGTTTTATATTGGGATATCCTTTGATCCCTCTGACCAAACCGTTTGCCTCCTGTGGTTAAATGAAGGCAGACATCTTACTTAAGTGGTAGCTAATGTGTTTCCTAATAGGGTTACGAGATTAATCGTGGCCTATCTTCCTCCAAGTCAAATGATTTGACTTATGAAGGCATTTCTCTCATCTTAATTGTCTGTGAGAGCTGACAACAAATAAAGAGAAACCTGTCTAGAGCAAATGTACCTTTATTAAACATGGATTGCCATAACATTCATAGACACATTTCACTTGTTCACTAGGGTCACAGCCTCAAACAAAATGTATGTGTGTGTTCCTTCCGTTGTACCTGAAATACAACCTTCCCCCACTTACAAACACATTTTTCTGACAGTGTTGTCGTGACAGTGTCATGCTAAAGAGACCTAAACGGTGTGTTTGTATGCAAGCACTACAACACATACATCTTCCAGGCTGCATGAGACACCTTGAACAAACCAGTTCTGACTGACTTTCACACTTGTGTTGACACTCATACGTCACATCCTTATGCTTGACCTGCTAGCTCTGCCTTTTGTCATGACTGATATTTGTAGTGTAATCAAGAACAACAAAGGTACATAATATACACACACATTACCATAAAACATAATGGGTGTGTATACTCTTTAATCAGTGGAACACATGTCCTACACTGATTAAAGAGTATACACACCCATTATGTTAGATCGGAAG
>OMOW01112609.1:0-11583 GCA_900312555.1 Lamprogrammus exutus | reverse complement strand
CGCACCCTCTGTGGAGTAGGGCATAGCACTGAGTCACCCATCCTCGCTGAAACCAGAGAGGGAGAGGGAGGAACGGAGAGAGAGAGAGAGAGAGAGACCACTGAGACGTGCATGAGATAGATAAAATGAGCAAATCAGGCATGGTTTACTTCTTGAGTGAGATATGTGTACAGGGGGGGGGGCCTGCCCGGGGGGGGGTTTCCGGGAGGGCCATGGTGTGGAGGTGGGCTCTCAATGTGCCGCTTTCAGCAATTTGGAGGGGCAGGGGAATAGCCTCTGACCCCATCTGTTTCCTGAAGATAGGCCCTGATGGGGGTAAGTGCTCAGAGAGGGCATGCTATCCTGACAAAGGGCAGATCTCCCAACAAAAACAACCGAAAGAGAGAGAGAGAGAGAGAGAGACATGGATTTGTCAGCTAAAGGAGAGCACAGAGGTTGGATCCTGGAAAGAGCTTGTGCTTTTCCTTTGTCCCTCTCATAAATCTTTACAGTTTCCTCTTGTTTTTCACATCCCAAGTTTTGGCCCTTTGACACATTTTTTTTCTTTTTTTTTTGCTGAAGGGGTTGGGATTACGTTGTATTATTTAGGTAAGGAAGTTCACAGCACTTAGAGTTCGGCAGCGGGAAGAAATGGTCTGTAACCTTTTGAACTTTTGGTAAGAGGTGTTTTCCATTCATATCGCTGGGCAGTGCAGCAGTGGAGTGGAATGTCGGCAACAGGGCTGATTTGAATAGGGACACATTAAAGTAATTGTAAAAGGAATGGGGGTGTATTGTCAGTTGTCCAAGGTTCTCTGGTCATTCTCTGCACCTGCTTGTCCTTGAGTGAGGTAGTTAACCTCTGTTGTCTTCCCCTATCTGTTTCCCTCCTTGCCACCCACCCGCATCAGCACATGACACATTCATCCATCCAGTATCAGTTGCCTCACGGCTTAGCTCAGACTTCGCAGACAAATATGATAATAACGCATATTCTTTAATCTGATATGTATTGACTGATGTTCTGAAAGCCCTATGTTTCATGGAAATCATCTATTTTGCAGTGTAGGGTACCTAAAGGCTATGCTTAGCTGTAGACTAAATTGCACATTTAATCTTCCCCTTTACCCTTGAGAACGGATTTTTCCTGCTCCTTTTCTCTTGTCTTAAGGTCATTTCAAGGGCTCTTGTTTTTCAAAAATATTCTGGTAATTGTTCAAGAATAATAGAAATGTTCTAATTTACCTCATGCGGGGCTTACATCTTAAAGTGCACCCATTGTCTTGTGTTGGCTTTAAATGTCAGAGAGATTGTGTTTTCAGTCACAGTGGGCTAAGCCATTACATGGCCACATACAAGGTTAATTGTAGCAAAAGTATTTCCACTTATTCTGTTCTCTAATTATACTTTGAATTGCATATTTAAATGTAACTTTTAAGATAACACCTAGGAGAGGTATTGTTTCGGCTGAAGAAAAAAATGGTTAAAAAGAAATCGAAATTCATACACCACTACCTTATAATTATCATGACAATTAATGCCACGGCGGCCCACCTTTTCTATTCAAAAGAGTGAAGACAAATGACTTGCTAATGCAGTCTTACAAAACACCTCTTTCTTACTCTCTCTCTTTCTCTCTCCCTCCTGATCCACTTCTCTTTATCCACCTGTTCTCTCTGTCTTTCTTCCTCTCTCTTTCTGACATTCTTATCCAGACGGTGCTGATATCGAGGATGACCCATCGTGTTCCTGGCCTGCGTCATCTCCCTCCAGTAAGGATCAGACCTCTCCAGGACACTGTGAGGACTATGACTTTGGTGAGGACGAAGGAGGCCCTGGCCTGCCGTACCCATGCCAGTTCTGTGACAAGTCTTTCAGTCGCCTAAGCTTCCTCAAGCGTCACGAGCAGAGCCACGGTGATAAACTCCCGTTCAGCTGTACGTTTTGCAGTCGCCTGTTTAAGCACAAACGCAGCCGAGACCGACACGTGAAGCTACACACCGGTGACAAGAAGTACCACTGTGGCGAGTGTGACTCTGCTTTCTCCCGCAGTGATCACCTCAAGATTCACATGAAAACTCACGCCTCCAACAAACCCCACAAGTGCCCTGTGTGCCGCAGAGGCTTCCTATCCTCTAGCTCTCTCCACGGCCACATGCAAGTACACGAAAGGGGCAAAGATGGCAGCAGCTCAGGCCTTTCAAGAGCTGATGAATGGAAGTTGAAAGAAACCCGCAAATGCAGCCGTTGTGAGGAGGGCTTTGATGTCCCAGAAGAGCTCCAGAGGCACATTGCTGAGTGCCACCCTGAGTGCTCTCCATCAGAGGACGGGGGCCTGGGCGCCACCCTGCAGTGCATCTACTGCCACGAGCCCTTCAGTGATGAGGGCACCCTGCTGACCCACATTGACCAGGCCCATAGCCGTGACAGGAAGGGCCACACCTGTGCTATCTGCTCTGAGCACTTCCTGTCTGTTGAGGACCTGTATGCGCATATGGACATCCACCAGCTCCCTGAATCTAGTAACCATAGTAACAGCCCTTCTCTGCTGACTGTAGGTTACACCTCTGTCTCCAGCACCACTCCTGACTCCAACCTGTCTGTTGACAGCTCCACCATGGTGGAAACAGCGCCACCTGTCCCCAAGACAAGGGGCAGGAGGAAGAGGGCTGCCCAGAACACATCGGACCTGGGAGGACGTCCCTCTAAACAGTCTAAGATCTCTTACAGTTGCATCTACTGCAACAAGCAGGTGTTCTCCAGTTTGGCTGTGCTTCAGATTCACCTTCGAACCATGCATCTAGACAAGCCAGAGCAGGCTCATACCTGCCAGTTTTGTTTGGAAGTACTGCCCTCTTTAGTAAATCTAAACGAACACCTTAAGCAGGTCCACAATGCAGAGGACCATGCTGCTCTACTTGCAAGCTTACCTGATGCCCTTCTTCAGTGTAACTTCTGCCCTGAGGTGCTGAGTGACCTTAATGCCCTCCAGGAACACATCCGCTGCTCCCATGGCTTTCCCAGCCCTGTGGCCAAGGAGAGCAATGCCTTCTTCTGTCCCCAGTGCTTCATGGGGTTCTTGACAGAGGCTACCTTGGAGGAACACGTCCGTCAGACTCACTGTGATGGGGGAAGCCTGCGCTTTGACTCCCCCCTGGCTGTAACTCCCAAGGAGCCTATTGTGGAAGTATACTCCTGTTCATACTGCACCAATTCCCCCATATTCAACAGTGTTCTGAAACTGAACAAGCACATCAAGGAGAATCACAAGAACATTCCACTGGCACTGAACTACATCAACAATGGAAAGAAATCCCTGCGCACTCTCAGCCCGTCTTCTCCTATACCTGTGGAGCACACTGCCATGCTGAAGCAAGGCAATGCAGCCTCTCGTGCTACAAGTGAGTTCATCTGTAACCAGTGTGGTGCCAAGTATAACAACTTAGACCTTTTCCAAACTCACTTAAAAACCCATCTGGATGGCCTGCAGCCTCAACTCACCTGCCCACAGTGCAACAAAGAGTTCCCCAATCAAGAGTCCCTGCTGAAGCATGTGACAATTCACTTCACCATTACCTCCACTTATTACATCTGTGAGAGCTGTGACAAGCAGTTCACTTCGGTAGATGACTTACAAAAGCACCTTCTTGACATGCACACCTTCGTGTTTTTTCGTTGTACTCTGTGCCAGGAAGTGTTTGATTCCAAGGTGTCCACCCAGCTCCACCTGGCTGTGAAGCACAGCAATGAGAAAAAGGTATACCGCTGCACCTCCTGCAACTGGGACTTCAGACATGAGACAGATCTTCAGCTACATGTCAAACACAGCCACCTGGAAAACCAAGGCCGTGCCCATCGCTGCATTTTCTGCGGGGAGTCCTTTGGCACAGAGGTGGAGCTGCAGTGCCACATCACCACACATAGCAAGAAGTATAACTGTCGCTTCTGCAGTAAGGCCTTCCATGCCATTGTGCTTTTAGAGAAGCATTTGAGGGAGAAGCACTGTGTGTTTGAAGGGAAGGCCCAGAACTGTGGTACTAATGGCTCTGCTGTAGGTGGTGGGGAAGGCCAGGCTAAAGAAGATGCTGAGCTACAAGGTCTGTTGACTAACAGCCATGGTACAGGAGTAGCAGGAGGATCTGTGGTAGAGTCCCAGAACAGCCATGATGGAAGTGAGGAAGAGGTGGACACTGCAGACCCCATGTTTGGGTGTGACATTTGCGGGGCGTCTTACACCATGGAGTCACTCCTCACTAACCACCAGCTGCGAGACCACAATATACGCCCTGGGGAGAGTGCCATGATAAAAAGGAAAGCTGAAATGATCAAGGGCAACCACAAGTGCAATGTCTGCTCACGCACCTTCTTCTCTGAGGCTGGGCTTAGAGAACATATGCAGACCCACCTTGGGCCTGTCAAACACTACATGTGTCCCATCTGTGGGGAACGATTCCCTTCCTTGCTCACCCTGACGGAGCACAAGGTCACCCATAGCAAGAGTTTGGACACAGGAAGCTGCCGCATTTGTAAGATGCCTCTGCACAGTGAGGAAGACTTCCTCGAGCATTGCCAGATGCACCCTGATCTGAGGAACTCCCTGACAGGTTTCCGCTGTGTGGTGTGCATGCAGACAGTCACCTCCACATTGGAGCTGAAGATTCATGGTACCTTCCACATGCAGAAGACAGGCACCATGTCCGCCAACCAACCAATGTGTCGCAGCAATGCCATCACTCATAATCAGCAGCAACACCATCCTCCAAAAATATTCAAGTGTGCCTCTTGCCTGAAGGATTTCCGCTCCAAACAGGACCTGGTAAAGCTGGACATCAACGGACTACCTTATGGACTTTGTGCATCATGTGTGGTAGCAACAGGCTCCAAGAGCTCCAGCCCAACTGTGAATGGAGGAAGGCTACAGCATCAGGGTGGAGCCAGCACTCCAGCAACCACCCCAGCTGCATGGGCACATGGGGAGAGTCTCAGCCCCGGAGAGGGGAAAGGAAAAGTTGCCTCATCATCATCTTCATCCTCTTCCACGTCCTCATCATCTGCTGCAAAGACACGATGCTCCAGCTGCAATGTCAAGTTTGAGTCTGAGGCAGAATTGCAAAACCATGTGCAGACAGTGCATCGGGAACAGGCTGCGGACAGCAACAGCGGGCATATCAAGACCCCCCAGATGTCCCCCATGCCCAGAGCCAGCCCGTCACAAACAGAAGAGGTAGTTACATTAACTATAACTGAATTGAAATTGAAACTGAATTGTTTTTAGATAGTTTGGTGGATTATCATATTTAATTTATACTAGCTAGTTTATAATATCTGTTATTTATTCCTGACATTCAAAATGCACTCTTTCCTCTTGGTTTTATGTACAGAAGAAGACATACCAGTGCATAAAATGTCAGATGGTCTTCTACAGTGAATGGGACATCCAAGTTCATGTGGCCAACCACATGCTGGGTAAGAGATGACTCCTTTTGTTTTATTCATTATGGTCTCTGCAGCAGCCCTGCAATCACACAATTCCTACGATACAAAGTTAATATAATAGTTGATTGAATTTTTCTAAACTTTTCTCAAACCAAGCATAATTTTAATGAAACTGACTCTTAGATTTACGATTTAAAGGTTGCTGTGAATGATTTTGTGTGACAATTATCAACTCAATATACAGATCATTGAGGAATATCCAGGTGCTTTAATTAAAAGATGTAACAATTTCTACATATTTAAAATATCTATGCATACAGAGTGTAATACAATATTTGACCCTGTCTCACTCAGGTTTACAAGTATCTGGATCACATCACCAAATAGGTGGAATAACTTTAATATCTTAACCATCAACTACATCCTCTGTGTTTTTTGCATTTTATAAACCCACCATCTTCATTTCTGCATGCACATGTATGATAAAATATAGTACCTGTATGTGTGCATGGTTGTGCAGCACAATCTCCCCTCTTCAAACCACTCTGTAACTGGGGGTAGCTTGAAGTAGTGGAAACATGCAGATTATTGAAATATTCAAATCAGTTCATTTTTCCCAAATTATTTCCGAAAATCCTAATTATTTGTTTTCTTTTTTCACATTGGTACTGCGCATTTTTCGGTTGTTTATTTGTTGTTTGTCATATCCATCTGAGCTGAATACAAGATTTGGCTGCATTCTTTCTTGCTCTTTACACTTGATGTCAGCTCCCAAAAAAAAATCTATAATCTACACAATTTTGATGCTATTACATTGATTGTGCATGGCAAAATTGTTCCAATTGCTTAATTCATTACACGAGGTTCCTAAACATAGATTGCTGGTGTAACAATAACCTCTGTGTTTTCATAATGTCTTGACTTTTGGTTGGCATTTGTATGCAGGCAGAATAATTTGTAGAGAACAGACAATTGGAAAACAGGTTTTCTTGCCCGCAGTAAGTAGGCGTCTGAATTCCGGTCTCACGTTCCTTTATTCATTCATTTATTCAGCTCGTTTGGCGGCTCTTTCATTACACTGCATTATCTGTTGTTTTCAGTGGGAGAGAGACTCATTGATCTGGAACCAAACCGCCTCTCTGTTTGGGACACGCTTCTAGGCGCAGGTGAATTTAAACACGGTGGGCAATTCTATCAGGACCGGTAGGCAATTCTATCAGGGACCCACTGTTTGTGCATAAACAATCAGAAGCATGTGATTTGTGATTTTGATGCCGCGGCGTATGTGCAAAGGAGAAAGATGAGCTGAGAGTGTGTAGGTGTGTATTTTGTATTCATCTTTGCGATCTGCTCTCCCACTATTCTACTGGGGGTGCCTAATACAGTACCATGCCAGCATTAGTCCTTTCTCTCGCAAAGGCAGGCACGGAGCACACTGGGAGGGTAGAAAACAAACCCCCCTACTGGTTATTTTATGTCTTTCAGCCACACAAGCACACAGTTCCCCATAATAGTGGAATTCAGACAGCTTAAGATAACAGGAAGATAGGTGATTGGGTTATTGTCTGATGTCTTATTTCTCTGATATTCCATTGCTTTATTTTTAACACAATCATGGGTTTCATCAGCATCGTCGATAGGGTTTTTGTTCAATGCATTTGCTTTGCAATCTGAGAAATATCAAGCAAAATGATTTCATTATAATGAAGGTTTGGTAGAAAGACAGATGAAGTTGTGAAGAAGTAACCACGTTTTATAAATCAAACAAGCAAACAAAAGAGAGGATGGGACAAAGAGAAAAGAATAGACAATCCACAATGTTTAACTGAATGAGGTAGAAAGGGAAACATATGTATCATGTTAGTTGTGTTACAACACCAATGTTGATCTCATATGTATGTAAGTGGTTTTATGTAGCCACTGAAAAATTGGTCCTTCATGTATGTAGAATGGGGTTCAATTTGAGCCAGCTTGTAATCACTGCACAGGCAGTTTGAGCCAAAAACACAGAAAAAAAATACTCATTTGGAAAAGCTCTAAATACCTTCCCACTGAAAAAAGGGACACTTTCTCCTTTTAATGGCCATCTGCACAGGAGAGGGGAAACAGGGGGCTGGGGTCATCTCCGCTCAGCTGTCAGCGTTATTAGCGTAGGTAATGGAGCAGACGCTGGATTCATAGGGGTGTTGTTTTCATCCATGCCCCGCTCCATGGTGTCAGTTCACACTGATAACTCTATATATAGTGATGTGGCGTGACATAACCATAGTGCTAAGTGTATGGAACAACAAAACCTGAGCCTGTCTCACCCAGACAAGTCCATATTAGCTGCTTTTGTAATACAATAGTCTCCCTAAATCAAGTGCACTCAGCCTCCAGCCTCACCTCCTCCCATTGGGCCAACGGGCTCGTGGCTTCCTCTTCTGTATGACTGCCAGCACATTTTGATGCATGGATATTACACTCAGATGATGACGGTCCTGGTGCAGACAGAAAGCACAGCACTGGTGCCCAGCTACTCGACATTTAGTATGATAATGGCGGTAAATGAAAGGGAAGGAGGTGGCCATGGGTGCAGAAGGGTGTGTTGCCGAACAGCCCCAGCCAAGCCCGTGAACGGCCCCACGTGTCTTAAGATGGAGGCCGCAGCCTGTGAGGGCCCAGATGGATCAGTACACATTTGCTGTACAGCTGGTCGCTCTGTTTGGGGACCTGGTGTGATACTCCTATGGAGAAAAAAATGATATCGCCACCATCCAAGGAGCAATTTAATAGCAGGCCAGAAGACAGCTGGCCACTCTTTAGTTTAGAGTTTTTTTGGCATGGCACACTTACAGAATTGAGGGTGTCCGATTTTTCTCCAGAGACACACAGATTTATACAGCTTTCAGCTGCTGTAGTCACTATCAAATTGCTTATTTCTATTTTCCGTAAGATTAGAAAACAAATTTATCCATCTAAGTAAATGATTTGCCATCCCCATGTGTAATTGCACATGACAAAATATTGAAAATCACATTATTGTGACAATGTCATCTGTTTTTAAAGAGAACCTTTGAAGGTCTTTCTTTGTAACAAAGCCTGTTTGGTTTTATCAGCATGGCATCATGCCACCCCATTGCTTCACTTTGACCCCACTGTGAACTCTGACATTTGGAGCCTCATGGGGGGCAAGTTTGGCCCATTTATCGCACTGTTCAAATGCCCCTGTGTGGATTTTCAGAGCCCTGACATGTTTTGAAGCACAGGCTCTGTCTTACAGCATTTTAGAGGTGAAAAGGTTTTTTGCTTTTCTGTTATTTTTGCTCTCAATCCAATTGTCATCTCACTTCTCTCCATTCCAAGCAGCCACTGCCAAAGTGGCAGTACTCAGAAGGACAGTCGTAAACAAACCAAACCACATCCCAGAAAGTGTTTTTGGGGTCACCTCTACAAATTTTTGGGTTGGTGACAGCACTGAGCCTGAAGCCAAGTCGGGGAGGAGCCTTCTCTCACAGAGAGGAGCCGGTGGCCTGGTCGGCCCAGGCAGAGGGGGGCACTGGAGGGGTGGAAAGGTTCGGGGGCGGAGAGGGAAAGGCACATTTGCTGTACAGCTGGCCGCTCTGTGTGAAGCAGGCACTGTGGGCAGTTACAGAGCTGGAGAGGAGAGCGAGTGAGAGGCCTTTAGCTCTCCTCCAGTTTCTCCTCCTCCCTGTTCTCTTTTTCTCCTTTCCACTGTCTCTGTCCACTCTCTCTCCCTTTTCCTCTGCCTCACTATTTAGCTTTCACATTTTCATATTAACCCAGCTCCAACCTAGCAACGTGTGCTGTGTTGGCTGTCAGTGGGGGAAGAGACCAGGAGGCAGACTGTAACTGTATTTGAAGCTGAAAGCCCTGTTTTGTTGCCTGCTAAGGGCCGCAAATTATCCTTGACACATATCCTCTTGTTTAGGGCCCCTAGAGCAACTTGGCCAGTGTATGTTGATTACATGGTCTCCGTCACTGTCTCTACCCTGGTGGCAACACATTTACTACTCCATTAAGTGCTTTTCTTGTCATGGACTATGGTGTTTTTATTCTTCCCTTCATTCCTTGTAATCCTCCTTTGATTGTGTCTAATGTTGTTCCCTCGGTTTCTGATGCTCATTCACAGAGTACGTACACATGTAATCTGCTAACAAACATGGCCAAACACTCCTCATTTGACTCCTAGGGGGCTGGATCAGAGTCAGAACTCAATAGACATCACCACACAGGAACAGGATCAATCTTATGAAATAAATAAGAGAATAGGCTTGGACCAGCCAGTGGAAACAAAGGAAACCATGCATGCCATATACTGAGTGTGATATCTGCCTGCTTTTATTAATTGGTGATTAATAACGCCTCTCTGTTCGTTAGCACAGTCACCTCCCGTGCAGCCAAGTGTGTAGCTGCTAATATGCAATTATGCGCACCTTACTGCTCGTTACATTATACCTCTCCCTGACTAATGTGGCGTCCATGAGGAGAATAGAAAGCAGACCGAGCTGCAAAAAGAGCTATCAATAGGATTCACACATTCACTGTGTTACCTACCTGGCTGGGTAGAGAAAAAAGTTTCTTACAAATACCTCAATGTAGCCGAGAGATTGCATTAAAAGTTTTACAGCATTGCGGAGACTGTTTTGCTCTTCCTCGTGTTTTTGTTGTAAAGCAGAGGTAATTGACATCACCATGGGGATGCTCTGTTGCTAGGCCAGACAAGCTCGGTCTGATGTGGTCCTTATCTATTGATTTTCTTGACATTTCCCCACACCTCACAGACTAGGCCAACATGTGAGAAAATATCTGATGCTCTCAGTTCATACAGCCTGTTTGTACAAGCTCTGAGCGAACACTTGCTGCCCCTCACTGCATTGCAATTGGTAGGTTGATGTCACTATGGTGATTTGGGGCAAATGCCTTTTAGTGTTCCATTGACTTGTGATCTTTTTGTTGTATTTATTCTTTTTTTCTGCTTAAATTAGAAAGAAATATAAATATGAGTTTGTCAGGTATTTACGATAATACAACCATTGTCTTTGAATGTAAAAAGCAAAACAAAAAAAAGCATTTAATTTAGGATTAAGTGGTGTTCTTTTAGCATCCTCCCATGTAAGACTACTTAGGGACTTTGGTGACCTGAATAAAGGTAGGCTCTTCCTGTGCTCCTGGCTATGTTTTATTGATATACAGGAGGGATGTCTCCTTTAGAGTGTTAATGCCAACCCTTGTTCTGAAGTGAGGCCCATAAATACTGGATGATCAGAATTAACCTCTGCATTACCTTGCCTCCCCAGGGGCTCGGAGATGTCACCGAGGCCGTAGGTGCATATGCGCACCCCTGGTCCTCAATGGTCTGATGGGGTTGCTTAGCAGTCTGAGTGGATGGGGGCTTATGGGAGAGGTGCAAACAGACAGTCCTGCCTTAGTAAAGGTCAGACCTGCAACCCACACCTCTCAAATCCCAGGCCGGCCCTGGTGGGACCAGGTTCCAAGCATGCCAAGAGATGCTTGTGATAAGGGCGAATTACAGTCAGATTGAAGTGGTGTGCTACTGCAGAAGTGCATTGCTTTTAGAGGCTGTCACCACTAATAGCAGTGTGACAAATAACTTTATCTGATCTAACTCTCACCCAATGTGTTTTTGGCATGAGATGCATGCTGGGACACCGGTCGCTATCATGTGCTACTTCATTCAAAATAGTTTCAATGTTGTTAAGTGCACTTTGTAGGTGTAGAGAGGCAGCTGTTTGTTTTAGAATCCAAGCATACTTCAAAAAGGATACGGCAAAAAGTTTTCCCCCTCTCTTTATGAAACACAGTTGCGGTTCTCCAAAGTGCCGTGTAACGAATGACTATCCTCATCGAACTTTGGCTGTTTGAATGGCAGACAGGGGAAGAGAAGGGAGGGGGATAGGGCTCTGAAAGGCCCCCCAGCGTCAAAGCCTTAATAATCATGTGAGCAGCGCTGGACTTCATTACCCTCCTGTTCGACAGGCCGAGTGCCAGCCTGGATAGCTGGCTGGCTGTGGCAAGGTCAACGGCGGAGGAAAAACCAGTTACTGTGTTACTCTGGAGCGGAATGGAGAGGGGCGGCCATCTGTCAGCTCAGGCCTGCCATACCCGCAGAGCAAATGGACACGGGCGCGCAGCGGGGCGGACACA
>OMOW01112605.1:0-11453 GCA_900312555.1 Lamprogrammus exutus | reverse complement strand
GTCTGTGGCACAGTCACCAGACTTTGGTGAGCAGCAATTTGTTGGCCCGAGATACTGAGCTATGATATCCAACACGCCTGACCTTCTCCTATGGTGGCAGTATATATATGCTATATGGGCATCAGTGCGTAATTGCAATACGAAGCCGAAAATCGGAAACCATTTTTACTGCGACTAAAGAGTACTGTATGAGTTTTAGAGATAAAAAACTAAGATATGGGAGAGTGTGTGCGGCGTGTTTTTCAGCGAGTGTCCTTGTGAGCGCGTGTGTCCGGGGTACATGTGGGAACTGGGCGCAAAGCTGCCTACAACAACATTTAATGTAAGTTTGAGTGACCTCTAAACGCTTGTGTGAGGTCATATAATATTTGGACAGCCTAGTCCAATTTAGCCAGTCATATCTCCATCTGCTTTGCTCTGTATTTACTCCGAAAGGGAATTGAAAACTGAGATAGGCCAGCTGCATGCATTTAGGAGTATGGCAGAGGAGGAAGGTGGACTTGGTACCCCCCCACACCCACCCCACCCGCTCCGCTCCCCTGTTAAGCGTGCCAATTTGTCTCCTCTGTCCACCGTATACTGAGTGGAACAGTGCACCTCCTGTTTCAGCCAGGTTCTGGCACAGTCGGCAGGTTGATTCATTATGATGCTCGCACTTGACTGTGATTGAGGTGGAAAAAGGACGTAATGCAAATAAACATATACGATCTTTATGTTTTGCATAACACCTGGAGACCTGTTGACGTTACCTGCTCAGTCTAATTTGTGGGGTGGTCATTAAATTAGAGAGACGGGAGACTGACTCAACTGGGCTGTGACAGAAAATAAAACGTTTCTGTTCTTTATTCATATTATACATCATTTCCAGTAAGACTTTACAGAAGTGTGTCACTTAAACATGCATGTATTTTATGCCTCGTTCGTGATTTGCTCATTTGCACTGCGCTGGTCGGCCCATTCTTCTCTATGGGAGCTGAGGTGGTGTCGCTCAACCTTGTTTGGAAATTCAACTTTGACCTGAACTTTGACTTTGAGTGAATAGCTGTGTGTTGTAGGAGAGCATATACAGTATGCGGAGTAGAGCGGCAACACTACACAAATGTAAAAATTGCGTGGTGAAATATCTGCAGTCAGACAAGACGACCACAACTTTTAAACATATAGTCCATGCTCATAACCGAAATGTGATGTTAGCCCCATCCAAAGCTAAGGGCACTTCTTGATAACACATGTTGGTGTTAGCAGTGTGATCATGTGTGAGCACCTTCTGCCAGTATTCATCAGTACGCACAATAGTATAGAATCTTAGTTTTTAGAGCTGTTAATTCTCCATATAGGCAAAGAAAACTATTCAAAGCTATTATCGAGTAACTCTGAAACGGCTCCTCAAAACCTCTGAGAACTGTGTTTACGTGACGTTATTGTAAACTGCATGACACATTTTGAACTGGTATGCACACACAGCGTCACACAGCATACAGCTAAATCACTTCCCCACCTTGCAGACATTACTAGCTAACAGCGAAACCAAATAATGACAACACAAGAAAAACAAATCTGGGCTGTCGACGCCAAGGCTGACACTCAAGGTCTTCCATCACCGTGCTGCTGCTGCTGCTGCTGCTGCTCTGGCTTCTACATCTCAGGATTTTACCCTACAGCCTGACACTGTGCAAATGTGTACATACTGCACTGTGTGTGTGTGTGAGCATGAGTAAGACACAGAGAAAGAAAGGAAACAGAATGAGAGAAAATTGTTTTGGGTTGGTGGAAGTGAGTCAGAGTGCTTGTTCCATTTTCGGGGTGCTGTGACATTTCTGCTGAGCAGCGGTCACCCATGGCGATCACTGGTGACGCACATGTGACAGAATTGCTGACCTCGTCGGTCAATCCAACCACCGCTCTGCTGACAACTCGGTTTCAGCGCAAATTCACGATCCGAACTGCCAACGTTCAACTCGCGAGTTATTAACCTCATCTCGAGTATTTAACCAGCAAAACAGCAGTTACAGTAACGTGCTGCGATAAACCTTTACATCACCATCCAGTCTCTCTCTACCCCTCCATGTTTTGGTTTTGAAACTCTTCCCGTGGAATCATTTGGCTGCTTGCAGGGGAGTAGTAAATCTGAGCATCTCAAAGGAAAGCTGGCTAATTCATCTAACGTCACTGTGTGCTCTCCAGCCTGTGCTGAATATTAATCAGTGAATGTTCCCAGTATCAAGCTGGCATCCAATCCAAACAGATGATGGATGAAGCACCAACTGGGCCATCTCTCTCTTTCCTCCCTCTCTCAGCTCCATCCAGATATAAGTCAATGATTTATATTTGGGCTATTTCTTCCTATTGATTCTCATTTAACTGTGATATCACATCTCTTTTTCTCTCTCTCTCTCTCTCTTCCTGTATAATGTTTCATCCTTAATGAACAATTGTTAGCTACATATGCCCTTTTTATTCTCATTTTCTCCCCGTGCCAATCATTCTCCTCCCCTCCTTTCACACCCACAGCTCTAAATTTTGACAGTATCCCTTATTTCCATCACTTCCCTTTCTTTAAGCCGTCTGGGTAAATTCTGCTCACCTTAACAATATACAGTTCGTTACAAAGCTGTAGTGAGATTTTGACATTCTCTTGCATGTTTTGGGTTCACATTTGCATTCACTCGCAAAAACATTCACACACACTTTTTTTGCAATGCCGTAATTTACAACAGCCAACATTGAATCTTTGAATTCCACATTGCACTTGCATTAACATTTGAAATAATTAGCCTCTAACCTCTGTAAATCATACTTTGTTATGCTTTTTGTATTGAAGTATTGACATAGAACACAGTCGATTATTGTTAAAATGTCCAGTTTGTCAAAATAGAAAAAAGGCTTTGGAGTAATTTCGATTTTCATATCGACCTAATTCATAAACATTAGGTTCTATGTTTTATTTATTTTGTTGTGTTGCATTTAATGTTATAATAATAATAATAATACATTTTATTTCTATAGCACACTTTAAAATCCAAAGACATCTCAAGGCGCTTATGTTGTTTTTGTAGTGTCATTCTTGACCATTTTTGTTTTTTGTTTTGTACATTTTTTAACCTTTTTTTTTTTTAAACAGTTTTTCTTTTTGACCAAGTTGAAGAGTTGACGTTGTTTTGTCTTGTGGTACCGTGATTTTCTTTGATACTCATCACCTCAGAGTTTGGTACCACATCTCTTTCTCCTGTCATGTGTGTTTGTGTGACCTACTTGTCTCTGCCAAGATTCGATTGCACGATGTTTGGGCTGAAGGCAGCATGCTTCACCACTCAAATAAGAAGAAAACAACTCAGGTCACGTCTGTTACAGTCTGTTGATGTTTGTGGTGGGTAAATGTTCATCAAAGTTGAAGTGTTGAAGTGTATTTGAACTCTTTTAACATGTTTAAAGTTGACTCAATATATTTCTGCAGTTTTACTTTGCTTACTTGAGTAAATCAGCCAATTCCATTAAAATAAACTCAATTCAATTGAAAATGTGGCTTTCATAAATTCAAATGTGACTGAACCATAATCTTTTAAAAAGCAAATCCAGTCTTTTGTCCCAGCTCAAGCGGTAAGAGGACAGATTTTTTTGTGTCATTATACAGGTCGTGAGTTCAAATCCCTCTATAAACACTCTTTTATGATTTGCATTTGGTTTTCACAGTTAAACAAAGAATGCTTATAATCGATCATATGCTTTTGTGACGGAAGCCATGCAAGGTACTATAGCTGTCCAGTGAGGTCAGTGAGGTTGTGCTGGAGATCAATCACCTCTATACCTATCATATTAAATCAACCAATCAATTCGTTCCTCCTATTTAGTCCATGAGTGATGATACACATATTTAACTTGTGATAGTTCAACATTTTAGTTCAAATGTTGTGATGTGTGATGATTTTGCATCCTGTAGTCCCCAAAGTAGGACAAGACACATCTCACCATTATCTAGTCAAATCAAGAAACTGGGATTGGATCAAATGTCTCCATATTTAGCATGCTGACTGTCAAACTAAAACTGCACTTTGGCATTGCACATGAAAGTGCAGAAATAACAAGAAGTACATTGCTCAACGTGCATATGGACTCAAGCTGCAAAGGAGTCTTCATTCTTTACCCCGCACAAACTACTGGTTGACTACTTTTGTACTGCTTTCAATTCGCGTCGCATTCAAAGAACACTTACGGTATCTCATCAAGCAGATACAAAAAAATATGCCCCAGTGGAAATATAACCAGGATGCTTTTCCTTTGAAAGATGAGATATAAAGTAATACGTAAAAGGTTCTAGTGACACTGCTCCTTTGTTTGACTTTTATCTCAGCCAGCCTGCCTGCTGTCAGTCCCACGTTCTGCACAGACATTATAGACACCAGATCCTCCACGCCTCCTCGCATTCCTCCAGCAACCTGATTATTTTCTAAGCTTTGATAAGTGACTGCTGACTTTAAAGAGGATGAAAAAAAGAGAGAATAAAGGGGGGGAAAAGAAATCCATCAGAGTCGTTTATGGCTCTGACCTTTTGCTGTGGAGACCACACGCTTTATTATCCCTCATTCCAACTCAGGACTCATTAGGAACAACGGGTTTACTCTGACATGTGGAATTCTTCACACACATGCACATTCCAGGGTCCATGGTGGTTATTAGCTTGGCAGAGGGAGCGGGAATGACATCATGAGGCAGGCGGTGGTAAACACTCTTGATTGGTAGACAGCTGAGACTGCCAAGAGAGTGGGTGTCAGTGTTGGTGGTCCTGGGTCCCTCGCTAGAGTCCTGCCCAACGGCGACTGAGCTGAATAAGTGCTGTTCTCTTCAGTGCTGAGGTTGAACAAGCATGT
Organism: Lamprogrammus exutus; assembly: GCA_900312555.1. Classification (NCBI taxonomy): domain Eukaryota; kingdom Metazoa; phylum Chordata; class Actinopteri; order Ophidiiformes; family Ophidiidae; genus Lamprogrammus; species Lamprogrammus exutus. Next base: position 6,588 of record OMOW01112605.1, on the reverse strand, counting down.
GTTGGACTGGTGGGATTGATTAGAGCATTTGGGCTGACTGTATTTGTTTGAACAGAGGCAACTCACATCCCAAATCCTTTTTACATGACAACCCTGTTTTGTAGACTTGGATATGTATTATAAATATATGGTCTAGTGATGTTTGCTTTGCAAAGCGAAACACATTTGATTGTGTGCAATTCTGTTTATTCTTTCAATTTAAGTTTGTGGATGTGTTTGAGTGTGTGCACGCACATGTGTGTGTGGGCAAACCATACATTTGCACATTTGAGGGATTTCATTAAGCCAGGATTTCACCATTTTGCAATATTTCATGAAGTATAATTGTGTTGTTGTTTTACAAGCTTATACTACAGCAGCTTAGTGTTTTGGAGAAAAATGACGAGGAAAGTGTTGCATATACAGCAGTAAAGTATAAAGAGAGACTGTTATACTTTGTGCATATGCATGTGTATACATACATACTGTATTTGTACAGTACGTGTGTATTATATGTAACTTTATATGTACATAAAAAGAATTTCAGAAAGTATTTATGCTCCTTTCTCTCTGACTGAAACAAACTGAGAGAACAGACAGAGAGAGAGCGAGAGAGAGAGGTGAGATGAAGAGAGAAAAGGTTCACAGTTCAAGTGTAACTGTTAAATATATAACAAGACAAATGTCTCCCTCTAATGTAGATCCTTTATTGTGCTGCCAGTCATCTGATCTAATGCCACTTTCTCCAAGCCACTGCCAGACCGTCTCTGTGCAAAGCGCCTGCTGTCTAATACAAACAAAAGAAATCACTTAAACGTTTGTTTGTGAGGAAACAAAGATTAGAGTAACAAAGTGTTTATGCATGTGTGTTTGCAGTCACGTGCACATATGTATGGTCATGTTTGGGCAGGTAGATGCTCACAGCACAATCACACAGAGTCAATTCAATCAGTGTGTGTGTGGAAGATGTAAGAGATACACTGTATACAGGTGATAAGATACGACAGGAAGAGCAGACACGTGCTTATCTTCATGAAGTGTTGTCTGAGTGGTAGTGGTCTACACCCCTCTCTTCATCCTCCTCCATCTACCTCAAACAGATTGTAAGGAGATACGCCGTTCTTTTATGTAATACTATATTGTTGGTACATCACGTCACTATTTCTGCTATTATATGATGGCATATTGCTGCAGCACAGTTTGTAGTTATGTGGTTCCTGGTCACACAGCTTCACCCCTGGTCGATGAATAGAGTGATTGAAGTGGTGTTGACATCAGCCCAATCATCTACATAAGAAATCCAACTGGTGAGAAGATGAGGAACGCAGAAAGCCTAGCAAGAGAACAGAACGGCTCAAATGAATCATTTGCTCTGCCAGTTCTGTATTGTATGACTCACAAAGAAGCACGGCCATGATCTAACGCACTAAACAGTACAGGAATAAGACATATAAGCAAATATGGTTCTTGTTGTGTAACTTGATTACCGCGTGGGGACAGTTGGGTTAAGTGCGAGAGGGCGTTTTACATAAACAGCGGATATTATGGTGTTTGCGGTGTTTTATCAGGAGTTTGTGTAATGATGGCAAATGGAGCAGCTGTGGTTGATCTGTGTTAATAAGATGTTCACCTCTCTGTTTATAGGTGCAGGAAGAACCGTAATGGTTCCCATATGTTTAGACAACAACAAAAAAAAGCAAAATGAGATTAGTAATCCTAGGACGATGCATGAAATTGAATAAAGCCACTGTTTATGACCAAATATACTTGTGTGTGCACTATATAGCTGTAGCTTTTTCCATTTAATAGGAGGAAACAGAATATAACTGCAGAAACATATTGTTCAAGGACTCCACAGGCTCAAAGTTTATTTTTCCATCCACTGACTTTGTAAAGCTCTGAGTTACACTTTCAAATTCATTCAGGTTTTTTTAGAAACGCAAGTTAAAAGCCATGTTAAAGGCATTTCCCTGAAATATAACTTTATTTGGCCCTTGAAAAAAGGATTTAAGAAGTCTATTTTGGGACGTCTCAACAGACAAATATCTTCATTCATTCACTGCCGGCAAGGAATACTACTGAAGTATTTGGAGAGACCTCCCCCATGTTTTCGAGCACGGTTAGTTCTGCAGCCGTGTGGTTGTGTTTGCTGTGTTATCCTTACATTTACATGGGCGTGTAATTGTTGAACTTAGCAGTGTGTTCATTCATTAGCGAGTGCTTACCTCCCCGGTCCCACTCCTCATCTCTCTACATTAGCTCTGACAGTAATGACTTGCCAGACCTAACCTCTTAACTGGCCTGATGCATGCTTGTGGCAAACCCACTCAAGCTGCCCGGCTAAAATGGAAACATGCCGTGTTTCAGTGCGTTACTCTTTCCCCTCCCCTGTTCCCCCCCGTCTCGTTTTTTCCCCTCCCTTCCAGCCGTTTCGGTCTGTTGATTCATACAGAAATGGGTGAGTTCAGTCAAATTTCCAGCACAGATTCAGTCAAGTTTCTGCACGGTTCAGGTTATCATGGTTTAGGCAACTTGTTTGTGGATTGTTTGTGTTTTTCGAGTGCAGCAACCAACAAATGCAGGGTCAGTCTGTTTTGGAGAGCACATTTGGAAAACATTAGGAGTATGAAAACTGAGCTGATATGCGGTCATTCTTAAGATGTGTCATCTTTCTTTACTTCTTCCTCATCCCTCCTCCTCAAGGACAGATATTTTACGAGCTACGTTACCAAACAAAATGCAACAATTCTACCATCAAAACACTGTAATGATTTGTGCAAAGAGCCTGTGCCTCGGTTGTTTTTCGCTTTTGCCAATTAAAATCATTTTTTAGCAGTGTTGAAAATGATAGCCCCCCTTAAATCTGTCTGACTTTTAACACGGATTACCAGATCATGTTTACAGAGAAATATACTTTCATCCAGTAAAGATGAAGTCAGCTGCTGTGTTTATACCCCAGGTCAGAGGAGAGCGACGCTGTAGCAAACAGGTGAGCCAAACAAATGCAAATAACAGCTCGGTACAACAATGATGTGCAGAAGGACATCTCAGAGCACATGCCTCAAAGCCAACATGTGCCGTGATTTGTTGTACATAGCAAGAATCCACATTTTGCTAGCTGTCAATACCGGTGCAACAGTGCTTTTTAGGCTCCTTACACAAATGGAATATTGTTTAAAGAAACTGTACCTACACACCAATGCTGATAAGCTCCTTTCCTCAACCTGTCGCAAGATGATCTTTCACGTATATCATTTGTAGATGATGTAATTCTATATCAATAGCCCGCATAATCCCCAGACCACGGCCCATCTGAGCAGTTTTGGAACATAGTGAAGAAGGAACGTACTGTAAAAGTAAACTGCATTATGGACCAAGACCTTTAATAAACATTCGCAGCACCTCCTAGGTGAATCAATATATCAAAAACTTTGGCAGTTCTTAACCGCTCAACCACTTGACTGAGGCGAGAAAAAAAATCTCTTCATACAGAATAATGTATAGGCAGCATTTCTCAGATAAAAATATGTTATTTATTACATGCATTTAAGTTTGGAGTGGAGTAGATTATTTTATGGTATCACACATGTGCTGCAGATTCGTGAGACTTATTCATGAAGGACTTAGCGTTCAGGGCTCTTTCCCCCTCACTGTACCCAGGGGGTGAAAAAGATACACGACTTCAGCTATGTGATTCCTGACTGGACTGCAGAGATAAGAGAGCCTAAATAAATCTCCACCCATCCAAATGGGTTCCAGTGACAGTGGAAATAAAGAGGTTTTGGTTGGCCAGCCAGATGACTGACGTCTTGGTGCCGTTCCCACCTCAGTGACCAGGAGATAAACCCAGGATTAGAGAGAGGCACTATTACACTGGCACAAAAACGCACACTCATGCACAAATGCACGAGTGCATGCTCAGCCGCACTGTATTTTCATTCACAAATACATTACAATACAGCATGTTAAATATGCGCACATAGTAATGCGCGCACCATACTTATGTTAGGCTGCTAAAGACGAGGGTAAAGCCAGAGGCGTGGACGAGGAGGAGAATATCCAGGGAAAGATGAAGGGAATGCCAGAGCAGAGAGTGGAGAGATCTTATCGAGGATCAGAGATTCTGCGGACCTGTCTGGGTTGTGAACTCCTGGCTGCCTGACCTCAGATGATTATTATCCATTTCTGGTTGGAGGAATGACAACCAGAGCAGATTCCCTTAAGCGATAAAGCCGCCGGACAACTTCATAAAGCATACACCTGTTTCTCATGTACAGTGTGCTACAGGCAAATCCTATGGCTAATGTAATGCAATATTAAACAGAGGCAGCCTGACATTTTGGAGCAAACACCCTCCTGGAAACAAACACAAGAGCAGCACTTCATTATTTTATTCATATTCCGTCTAACATCCACAATCACAGTAATATGAAGAAACAAAATGCAGCCATTAGTTAAAAATGTAAACAAGTGACAATGTAATTTCTATGCATGCAGCTAGATTTTGCCCAATGTGTTTTTTGATCTGTAGTGCATGATTGCTTGATTTGTAGCGTAAAAACGATGAATGGATGAAGTTTTCATCCCAAGCCGTATGAACAATATAAACCGCAGTTAAGTATGTCATTACAGCAATGGACATAAAACTACCAGATTTCCTGCAGTATATAGTCCAGTTATATGACCTGTGAGGTGCCTCTGCACACAAAGCTCTACAGATGTAATGCAAATTCCATGTACCCACAAGAGACGCAACCATCATCAGTGTGGTTGTTCTAATTAAATCACCAGTGCGTACTGCTGAGCCAGCTGTTGGTTATATGATAGCTTCCCTGATGGCTTGTCTAGCAGGGTTTCTTTAACTATAAGTCAAGACCCAAAATAGACTGTGAGCCTGTTAAATTTGGGTCTCTTCACAATGAGAATACTAGGGCATTTTTAAGTGCAGACCCAGTGTGAAGTATCATAGAAGTTTCTCCAGTCAAAACACCCTGCAGATGTTCATATGTTTGACAAAAGAATAAAGATCTATCTGAATTTTGAAATATGTTGAAAATGCAGTATAAATACAAGTACAAATGATTTTCTTTCATGCAAGTATTGAGGTGAAAATCAGCAGATTGAGGTTGGTACGCCCTGTTTTGTTGTTTCTTTGTTTGGGAGGTCGTGAATGAGCTGAAAACGTTGAGGTTCTATACTGTCTCTCCTCAGCAGTCTGAGCAAGGTGAGCTGCAGGAGGCACGTTGGAAATAAAGCATTTTAAACACTTTGTGCAGATGTGCTGTAGATCACTGTCATCCACCGTGGCAAGCTGAAATTGGCATATTTTCAACAACGATAGAGTAGAATTGAGACGGACAGAGGGACACGGTGGGAGAGAGGAGAGAGAGACAGGGAAATGGATTTGGCAGTGCTCTCTCTCTCACTCAGTACACAAATTAGCGTTTATGGGAGAGCAGGCATGCTCATTTTTTGTTGCATGTGTGCTGCCGTAATGCTTACGTGCAGCCCTGAATATAAACCATTGCATTGTATTGTTTTTTTTGGCTTTTGATTATCCCTTGAGGATAATGCGTTGCGGTTATGCAAATGTTGCACCCTGGAGAATGGCCCTTATCTTCAATGGCTCTGCAAAACTCCAGCTGTTTTTTAATTGGCTGCCGGAGTGTGTGAACAACAAGTACCTCCCAGCAGTGCTCCGTTGTGTGATGGAGAAGCAGCAATGCATGGCACGTGGCCAGAAACTCTGAGGTCCTGCCTGGGTCAATAGAAGCAATACCGCTGCAGTGGTTCTCACTGGGGAGGGGGAATTTCCATAAGATTCGATGCAATCACCAAAATGATTTGTGGGCTATTGAGCAAGATAAACAAGCTTATTTATTTACTCAGATTTTGGCTATCGACCATTAGCTCGATATTAGTCAGCCTATTTTACAGTGGAGAGAATTGAGATTCCTTGGCAACAGATCGAACACTCTCAGAAAATAAGGTGCAAAGTTATAGACTGAAATGACAAAGAAGGACTCACAACATACGTGACACAAAGCCTGTTTCTTACCACTGTGGCTACATAACAATGTGTCTCTCACAGACTGAATAAATCACCTTTTTTTATTTAATTTAGTGGGATGTGCTGTAAGTATGAATCTCATTCAGTTCATTTCAAAGGATTTAGAGCGTTTTCACCCTCAGCCAATAAACCATCTTCACACAGTTGAGTTCTGAGGGGGCAGGAGTCCAAAATGATTTATTATGGTAAATGGACTGTACTTATATGGGGCTTTTATACAAAGCGCTTTACAATGACCTCACATTCACTCATTCATACATTAACGGCAGGGGCAAGCCAGGCAAGCCATGCAAGGCCCCAAACTGCACATCAGGAACAGTTTGGCGTTCAGTGTCTTGCTCAACAACACTTCGACAGGCTCTCTAGGAAGAGCCCAGTATCGAGCCAGGAACCTTCCAATCCTTAGATGACCGCTCTACCTTCCTGAGCCATGCGAAATGTATCATTTCAACCAATGAAAATGATACAAGCATGTCATCCATTCCAAGCATTCTTAGTTGGGATGTCAATACAACAACTTGACTATAGGATGCACTGCG